>SZWC01001379.1:76770-106547 GCA_023375785.1 Penium margaritaceum
ACAACGACAACAACAACAACAACAACAACAACAACAACAACAACAACAACAACAACAACAACAACAACAACAACAACAACAACAACAACAACAACAACAACAACAACAACAACAACAACAACAAGAAAGATGATAGTGTCACATGCCTTGCTGTACGCCACCCAGTCCAATAAGACATGTCCGACCAACAACGGTCAAATCTGGCACAATCACGGATGCCAGTGCGGTGTTTGGAGATACTGGGATGATAAAGATGGCATAGGATGGATGAAAGGTCTCTAAAAACAATTTCCTTTTTCGGACTGAGGCCGGTCGGAAGAGGGGAGATGGGTGTTGGATGATCTAGTTCAGCACAAAAACAAGACCAGGGGGTGATCTTGGTCCTCAGAAATCATGCCACAATGAAGGAGGATATGTGTCTGGATATTCTCAAAACATTTAAAAAAAATTGAGGGAATGGGAAGAAGCTTTCTTTGCTATTGGTCGAGAATATAAACGTTTCATTTTTTAGAGGAAACCATGCACATCCATTTCCACAAGGAGAAAATATTTACCATACCACAAGATTTATTTGAAACTCTCTTTTGTTAAAGGACATGAATGAAATAACAAAGAACTAGAAGTATTCTATGATGTATTCACCCACCTCCACATTATGGTACTATAAACATTTACACTCCATTTCATCCTTCTTCTTTAAACTTTATGGAGGAGATGCCATTCAATTTTTGTTTTTCATGAAAGTTTAAACCAAACAACAAGATTGTGATATCTCCCATTTACTTAAAGAAGGTGAGTAAAACATCCTTCAAATAGGATCTTTATTCTGAAGTAATTTTCTATGATCATGTTTTGAAAAGAAGATGCACAAGTTCCTGCATTCCTTCATGGGTTTATCACTAGCTGGAACTCTCGTGGGAATTTTAAGAATTCATATGCTTTAAGCAAATGACTAGGATGTATATCATGTGTGAATAACAATCAACACAAGGAAAACAAGAATGGAGCACATTTTGTAGCAAAAAAAGGGTTCCAACCAATATGAAGATCAGATTCTCATTTGTTGTTTTGCATGGAAACCTTCACTCTTACGTTATCGCTTGAATGACGCCATAAGAAGGTAATATCACCATTATTCCCTCCTTACAAACCAAAACAATACATGCTCACAAAACAAGTTTGTCACGGATCAAGGTTCTAAGACGTTTTGTTAGCTTGATTCCATATGACCAAAACAAAAAACAAGAAAAACAAAATCCTTGCATAATAAGATCTGATTTTTTTGTAGGAGATGGCCAGGGAAGTAGCCATTAAAAAATGGAATAATCACATGGTCGTCAATTTCCATCATCGGTACGGTGCTTTTACTTCATACATGCAATCCATACACGGATGTACTCTACTCTTTGGTACCTAGGTTGAGTTATGATAAGTTTTCTTAAGTCTCCCTAGAATTCGAATCAACTTTACACTTATGGTGTACTACGTATTCCTGCGCATGCGTGCAACATTAACAATTGTCCATTTGACACTAAACGAGGATGATCCATACCATGGCGCTGTATGTGCACTCCTGCTTTTATGCACAACGGGTCTGTACTTGCATTAGTTCTATGATTGCCACAACTGCCTTGTGGCTGCAAATGCAGCCCGCCATTTCTAGGTGAATTTGCACCCCTGATAGCTGCACCAACAGTGCAGTCAGAGCCCACAGCTCATATGCACCCTAGCCTCAGCCGTAGCTTCAACATTGGCACGGACAACATCATTGGTGGGAGTAGCAATCACAGCACCAGCAACACTCTAAGCGCACTGCTGGTCTACACCCGCACGAGTGCAGTGACAGCCCCAACCGCCTTGTAGCTACAGCTGTAGCCCACCATTTTGAGGTGCATCGGGAGCCCTCATAGCTGCAACAGCAGCGCAGCCGCAACCCACAACTCACCTGCACCCAAGCCTTGGCTGTAGCTTCCGCATTGTCATTGGCAGTGTCATTGGCAACAGCAGCGCTCTAACTGCATAGCAGGTCTTTGCCCGCACGAGTGCTGTGACAGGTGCATCTGAGGTGCATCTGCACCTCTCGTAACTGCAAAAACAATGTAACTGCAACCCACAGTTCAACTCTGCCCTGGCCTTGGTAGTAGCTTCCACATTGGCAGAAGTAGCGTCATTGGCATTGGCAGCGATCGCCGTAGCAGCAGCACATGCAACCCCTAGTGCACCTGCACCTGCGCACACGCCGCCACAGCTGCAGCAATTGGAGCAGTGGAAATACCCAAGTCACAGCTCACAGTGCATTTGCACCTGCCCCTGTATTGCCACAACCACAGAAACTGCTTCTCCACAGTCAATGAGCAGCTGCCCAGCAGGGCAGCTGGACAGCACACACCTTTGCCTTCTCCACCGGAGTCCTAGTCCATCCCCACTTCACTCACAGCCAGGCATGAGCACGACCGCATTGAGGACAAGGTCGCGTACGTCAAGGCCAAAGCTGATCGGCAATGGTGGTCACGTATCCAGCACCGCAGCTCTGGCTACCATTCCGGCAAGAACTGCAAGCGAAAGGCTGCCGCATAGTACACAGCCTACTTCCAGTCAGCCCCGGGCGACTTGTCGGGGATGCATTGGCCACGGGACCTCTACGGGATTCACACCCTTGTCAATCTCTTGTAAGCTCACCATTTGTCCATAGGATGCATCACCAGAGTCAGCATGCATCCATTGGTGGTACAGCCTCCACTGTAGCCGTCATTACAGAATCCACTGTAGTTTCCCTTCCCCCTCTCTTTTCTCGTTGGTGCTAGGCCTGGTGGGCATGCCTCCTTGCCATTTCCCTTTTGTTTTTCTATTTATGGACATTTTTGTGCATCCAGGTCCATTGAATTGCGGCACAGCTTTGTGCTGATATTATTGCCACTCCCAATTTTCTTACGCCCACTGGGGCAGGGAAAACTCTGCCAAAATGTTTTCAGGAGAGTGTTTTCAGTGTCATCATGCTAGTTGAAGGCAAACAATGTGTTGCACTGCAATAGGAGTTTTTGCTAGAGCACGTTGTACCCAAAGAGTGACTATGTCATGAACAGGGCAGTCAGGACACATTTACACACCAGATTGCTGATCTCGTCCTGAACCGCCTGTAGCCTACAATGTGCTCTATCCCCAGTGGCCCACTGCTGCTGTCGTCACTGCCGCATTTGCCACAACTCCCACTTTTGTATCCACTACCTCTGCCTCTAAGGAGTCCGACCCTATTCCAGTAGCAGCCATAGCCGGTGCAAGCCAAAGCTCTCGCATTGCCTACGCATCGTCAGTGTGACTTTGACATGTAACCACCTCACTTTACCTCTAACCTCTCCTTCTCATCTTGGGAAGTCTACTTCAGTGCATGGGCACAGGGAGAGAAACTCTAGGAATACTACCAGCCCTCCCTTGTCCCTGACGGAGTCAGAGTCATTCCGCGCTGTTCATGCACTCATCCGTGGAGCGCCTGATGATCTCACTGATGACATCAGGTCGGACAACATCGAAACTACACGTGGTATTCCTGCTGAACCGGTCGGCGCCTACGCTATCATTAAGCATCCCAGCATCGGGACAGGCCATGAAGTACAGATTGTCCTCATCATCCAGCTCAACACATTATTCATGCGTACGGATGAGACAGCTGATGCATACTACGCAAACAATCTCAAACTGTTGCGTGAACTAGGAAAGGCTGCACCTGGACCGATCTCAGCTGTCCTCTCCATCTTCAAGAGCCTCATGTTCATGCTGTCCACCATCTTCAGGGAGGTCAAGGCCTCCAAGCTCAAGCGTCTTGATGTTGAGCTTATTCCAGGTGATTCCCCGCTAGGAATTAGTGCTCTTTGAGAGTTTACAGTGCATCGCCTCACTAATTGGTGGAGCGCACATCCATCACGCCACTGTAGCTGCCGCCATCAAAGTGCTTCCCTCCTCTCCCACTGCAGTGTGCATGTTGCATACGTCATCCTTATCTGCCTCTTCCCTGGTTACGCAAGGGGAGAGCAAAGGTGGAGGGAAGGACAAACACAATCAATTTGGTGGTGGGTCGGGTGGTGGGAAAGGCTGACGCAAGAAAGGGAAGGGTTCCAAGAGCTCATCCTCTTCTACCTCTTTTCCTGACACTGTGACTTGCTAGAATTGTGGCACTATCGGGCCCTCTGCCCAAAGATTCCTGCCCCCCCCTGATGATCCCCGTCTAGTGTCTGCCATATGGGCGCACTGGGTTCATTCTTCCAGAGGCGGTGGTAGCATAACCCGTGCCTCTGCCTCCATTGCCTCCCCTAGCCACATCACATCTACCTCCACCTATGGAGCAGCTTACAACACTACTGCAGCCCCCTTCCCGCCGTCCTATTCCTAGACGTGGACTCAAGCGTTTGGAGGGCCTTCCTTCTACGGGATTCCTTCTGGACCCTACACTCCACAGGCATGGTTCTCGCCTGGGGCCTCTCAGTAGCGCAAGTCTTCGGACATCCTCATCACATCCCACCTGCCTGAGAATGATCGCCATTTTTATGTTGCGCTCTCTCGCCTTGTCCATCAACAGCACCTTCTGTTGCATTTTTCCTCTTAACATGCTTGGGTACGGCGCCAGGAGGTGTCGACAAGCCACTGGAGAGAGGAAAATCCTTGCATTTTACTCTAGCTTACCTCACGAGTGTTCAAAATGCAGATTGGATTGAAGTTCCTAAAATTTGGCAAGTTTTTTAATCCGGTGCACCTTGAAGCATTGGCTTCAGACACGTAAGAAGGGAGATATGAGCTTCCAAAACTAGGGTATGCCCGGCGGCTTGGGGAGTGAGCCGCGATTCAACTGCCGGTGGAAAATCCACCGGAGCAAGTAACAGTGGTACATCTCGTGGATTATTCCCGGAAGACTGCCAAGTTTTCAGGTGGACAAGATCCACCGGAGTCAGTAGTGCAGGTTGCTACTGGGGGAATTCGCCAAAATCCTGGCTCGGAGTCTCAGTAATACAGTTTTTTACTCGTTTTTAATGTTCCGACTGCAGGTCCACAAACAAGATTTGAACCGCGTTAATCCCCATCACAAAACTCAATTAGCTCACCAAAACGCACCCCAAAAGTACAGGGGGTACTGCCACTACATGTACAAACATCAACACCTCCGGAAAGGTATTTTGATGGGTCCTTGATGTGCGAAGGTGCCTCGGCAAGGTGGGCATCACATGCCGCCAACTGAGAAGCTAGATTGGTGTGCTGCGCTTTGGCTGACGTAGTGGGAGTTCCGATGAACCAAATTGTATGCGGTTTGGTGCATTGGAAATGAGAAAAGCCCTATAACTTGTCAATTCATGTCCATGTGAAAAGAAAACACAAAACTCCATGATTCCCTTGGCAAAAGTGATTGTCTTGCAACTCTGTCCAACTCCCACAAACATAGCGGGAGGCGACCAGCAAGCTCACGCTTAGACTCAGAACTTGCACAGAACATAGTCGTGAACATGAAGGACCCTTCAGGCCACGTTGGAACTAATCCAAAGTTTCTAACAAAGGAATATGAGCCTGCAGCCCTGACCAAACTTTGTATCAATCACGACTTTTGGGGTGGATGGGATTGTCATTGCGGACGGCATCGTCTTCAAAATCTGAGAACCCGAATGGAAGACTATGCAATGGCCCAGAAGGAGAAGTAGCCCATCCAGAAGTATGCGGGCGGCCTTGGATTTGGGCTATGACGGTGACACTTCGAGATCCACCTCATGCGTAAGGGGTTTCTGGAGGTCATGAAGGGAAAGGAATTTGTTGGCAAAGCAAAAAAGACAGAGCGCAGACGAAGGCCTTCACAATGAAGAACACAGAAGCTCTCATGCTGCTGGTGTCTGATACGGCTAAGTTGCAATGGGGCTACTGTTGAAAAATTGCCCCTCCGCATGCCCAAGTGCGGCGCCGGGAGGCGCTGACGAGCCACCAGAAAATGAAAACGCCGCTCCGACGGATCTGGCGACTTGACAATTGCTCGGATTCTAAAATGGAGGATTGCCCCTGAAAGTTGACAAGTCACTGAATCCAGTGGAAGTTGTTTCGCCAGAATCGGACAAGTATCCAGGGAGATATGACGTTCCAAACTTGGGGTGTGCGCAGCGACTCTGGGAGCCGGCTGCGACTCGAAATCCGGTCGATAATCGACCGGACCGAGCAACAAAAATACCATCTGGAGAAAATGCTCCGATAGGCCTGCCGAGGCGTCCGGTGAATGATCCGCCTGATCAGGTGGATCATCCACCGGACCCAGTAGTACAGGTTGTTACTGAGGGACTTAGCCAAAAACCTGGCTCGGCGTCCAAAACTCAGTAGTACGTTTTGTTACTCGGGGACTTATTCAAAAATCTGACTGCAGGTCCGCGGACAGGTTTCGAACCTCGTCACACCCCATCACCAAACTCGACCCAAAAGTGGGCAGGGTACGTGAGAACAGTGCAGGAGACCCCAAAACCATGTGCAATGGGATCTGCGCCTTGGGAAAGGCGCTTTGCACGTGAAGGAAGGCGCCACGGTGTGTGCGCGCGATCGAAGCGTTAGGCGTTTCTGTGGTGGGTGAGACCTGCGCTTCGGCAAGCATAACTTGGGCTACGCTTGGCCGAATCGCGCACGGTTTGGTGCGTTGGAGAGCTCATGACTGGTCCTATAAATGTTTTGATCATGTCCATGTACAAAATAAAACGCAAAATGACGTTATCCTCTTTGCAAAACTGACTGTCTCAAATCCTCTCCCACATAGCGTGAGGCGACCAGAAAGCTCACGCTTCATCTCTGAACTTGCCCAAACATGCCGTGCAAATGCTAGACGGCCAGAGCTACGTTGGAAAAAGATTTCCAACAAAGGGTTATGGGCCCACTGGCTCACAGCAAGATAAGCCTACACGGCTTCCGCGAGGAACGAGATGATCAGGAGAGGTGATCACCACGGTGCACGGTGTGCACGCAACGAGCGACGAGAGAGGCCGATGCTGGGCTCTCTGCGTGCTCAGGCGGTGGCGGTACAAGGACAAAAGTGTGGCAGGAGGCCTACCACATCAAAGAGGTCAGTTGCTGCAATGGGTCCTTGCGAGAAGGCGGGCGGCGTGAAAATCCACGCCGGCGGCACCGGGCTTCTCCATGTAGCATTGCAGCAGGCTCGGTTGAGCTATGCCATGAACTGCCTTGAGGCGGTGAGATGGGCAGAAATCAGCCATGGCACTCGGTTCTCTGTTCGACTCGTTGACTCCTACGTTGGATAGCCTCAATCCCTCCGAGGCATCCACACCACGTGGAGGAGCGCTTGCAGCAGGTCTAATGGAACGCGCATCGCTTCTGTGAGCATGCCGGCGTGACTACCTGCAGCAATGAGGCGCTCGTGGTGGCTTTGACCAGCGGCAAGGCAACCCTTCACGCATCAAGTGGAGTGCAACAAACAGAGCAGCAGACCATGAGAGGGCGCGGGACGGCGTCTTCATCCGCCTACGTCGGTCGCCATCAAGCTGAAGACGGCGACACGGGGAACAAGACGCGTCCAACGGGCACCAATTGTGGTGGTGCCGCGTGGAGGGCCTGACGGCGTGGTGGCATGTTATGCCACATGTGGGTGATGTGCGCAGCGGAAGTCGTGGACCTTGCCAAGATCTCGGGGGGAGGACGACACACCGGGTCCGCAGTCATCACGCGCCGGGGTCAGACGCTCCAAAACTGAGGAGCGCGGTCGGGCGTCATCGAGGACGGCCGGGTGGCATGCTGGAGGCATGCCCAATGTCCACAAGTGACCTAGCCGGAGTAGAGAGGCGGAGCTTGCATTAGAAAGCTGGCCGGAGGAAGCTACGGGTCAAGCTGCTGGCAGCGCCAGAGGAAGCGACTCGCAAGCTGCCGGAGGAAGCTACCACAAGATGGCTGCCGCTGAGTTACTCCTAAGGGGTACAAGGTGGAGAAATGCAACAAAATGGAGGGTGGTACTCGTCCTCATCCACAAGGAAGTGGTAGGTGGGGCCTTTGGGGTCCCCACAATCTTGCTCACGGTGGAGAGAAGGAGAGTGCAAGGTGCTATTGCAAGGGGGAGGTGCACGCAAAACAGCGAGGGCGGCCTCAACATATCAAGCTCCATGATTGGCAGGAGAAGCATCGGCTTTGGGCACGTTGCATCATGGCCATGGGTAAGTGGAGTAATGCTGGATCAACGGCACAAGTGGCACTGACACGTGGCGAGTTCAAAAGGGAGCTCGCAGAACACACATCGGTGTTGAGCCAAGAGTGCGCACATGTGCAGCAGATCACAGTAGTGCAGCAGTAACACCATGAGAGGGCGCCGATACCAGCCGGCGCAAAACTCAACCCAGGAAGCTGCAAATGTCCGCACGCGTCGTCAGCCGGGAGGGCTGGACCGGACGCACGGTGGGAAGAAATACGCAGCAGAACGGGGCCAGGCTCAACAACCCCAAATAGGCAGCAGCTGGTCGAGCCGTCACAACACCAAGTTTGGTGGAGCAAAATGGCTACCTTGGCGGGCAAGGCGCAGCGGGCGTGTCAAACAGGGGGAGCTAGCACCATGCTTCAAAAAGAGAAGGCATTTCCTGGTGCAAGTCAACTACAAAAACAATCAACAACAAAAATCACACCACAAAAAACAAAAAAGTGGTTCGGGCATCTTCATCGTGTACCAGAGCTGGAGTGCGACACAGCAGTGCTGACGGGAGTTCGGCACGTGCACGTCAAGTCCAGGCAGCAGATGTACACTCAATGGAGAGAAGGCGCCACCAGGTCAGGCAACAGCAACACTAAGTGATGCATGCGCTTGCAGCAGCAAGAGAAGTCAGCTGCGCCAACAGGCGAGGAAGCAGTCCACTACGGGTGGATGTGACAAGGCTCACGCTGGGTCCAAGCGGGGATGTGCCAAGGGTGCTGCAGAATGCAGGATGACCTGGATGGAGCAAAAACAGCTCCAATGGCAGCGGATGAAGCAGCAGCAGTGGCGCTGTTAATGGCTTCCGCTGGAATGGAAGGCTAGCTGAAGTCGAGCGCTTCCAACGCCTCAAAACAAAAGAGGCGGGTTGAATCGGCAAGCATCGGCAACAAGGGAGTAGCAGCCGCCAAGTCACCAAGAAGCAGACGGGTGGCAAAATGGGCCATGCCATGCAGCAAGTTGGCTACAAATGCTGAGGGACCAGGAGTGGTGGCAAGTGCAAGTGGACGCACCAGGCCACCTCGGCCAGTGGTCGCACTAGCACGAGGCTGAGTGGGTGCAGGATGTGAGAGCCGTCAACCATAAGGTGCAGACTCAAGACGCAAAAGCAAAGCTGAGGAGGGATGCACCATGCGGTACGCAAGCCTGACGTGCGAGAGCACAACGGATAGGTGGCTAAAAGAGCCGCGGTCTCCACGGTGCGGCTCGGCACGGGACAGAAGCAGCCGCAAACTCCAACGGCAGCAAGGCCAGGTGGCAGTGGTATGAGGCCATGCGCACGCTCGCAGAGCAGCCAGGAGCAATGAAAGCTATGTCCACAGGGGGCATAGTTGCAGCGGTGCAAGAGCACCACGATCCTGCTGGAGGAAGCTACTGGAGAAGGCTGCAGCTGCCAGGGGAGCTGCAGCAGAGCTTCAGTAGCAGCAGCGTCGACATGAGCGTTGGGAATACTCCACACCAGGGGGTGTGGTTCCCGCTCCTTGACTACGAGGAGCCCGCGGATGCGGAGGTCGAAGATGCGACGTCGGAGCGCGGCGGTGCAGCAAGTGCAGCTGCCAACGCGGAGGACTCTGACGACATAGAAGCTGGGCTGAAGAACCGGCGGAAGATCCGTCGGAGGAGGCACTACAAGTGCCAAAGCGTGGACTCCTGGTGGAGTTCGCGTCGGGCGTCGGAGAAAATTACTTCGGACGTGCCGCCCGTCCGGTTGATGATTCGCCGGAGCAGGAGAGACCCTTGGAGAACCGTCCGGTTGATGATTTGCCGGAGCGGGCAGAGTCGGAAGGATTGCAGCAGAGCGACGAGACGCCGCCAAGACTGCCGCGCCGCAGCGGGAGGCAGCGGAGAGCAGGGAAGCGTTTCGACGCAGGCACCGGTCGATGGATCGGCATGACGCGGCGCATGCTGGCTGCATCAACGGAACCGACGACCGTGCAAGAGGCGCTTGCGCGGCCCGAGGGGGAGCAATGGGATGCCGCCGTGAAGTCAGCGTTGGCATCCATTGTGCAAATAAAAGAAGAAAGGACATGACTGAAAAGGGGCAGGTGGTGCTACAGGGTTGTAGCACGCACAACAAGCTTGCGGATTACTTGATCAAAGTGCAACCGGCGGACCGGCACGTGAGCGTGGCCGGGCTTGGGAAGATCAGCTATGATGGGATGGAGGGCGCAGCGGAAGATGAGTGAGAGCAAGCATGAGCAGCGGGCATGGCAGGTGCAAGGGGGAGAATGCTGAAAAATTGCCCCTCCGCATGCCCAAGTGCGGGAGGTACTGACGAGCCGCCAGAAAATGAAAACGCCGCTCCGGTGGATCTGGAGACTTGAAAACTGCTTGGATCCTAAAATGGAGGATTGCCCTTGAAATTTGACAAGTCGCTGAATCCAGTGGAAGTTGTTTCGCCGGAATCGGACAAGTATGCAGGGAGATATGACCTTCCAAAGTTGGGGTGTGCGCAGCGACTCTGGGAGCCGGCTGCGACTCGAAATCCGGTCGATAATCGACCGGACCGAGTAACAAAAATACCATATGGAGAAAATGCTCCGATAGGCCTGCCAAGGCGTCCGGTGGATGATCCGCCTGATCAGGTGGATCATCCACCGGATCCAGCAGTGCAAGTTGTTACTGAGGGACTTAGCCAAAAACCTGGCTCGGCGTCCCAAACTCAGTAGTACGTTTTGTTACTCGGGGATAGTCAAAAATCTAACTGCAGGTCCGCGGACAGGTTTCGAACCTCGTCACACCCCATCACCAAACACGGCCCAAAAGTAGGCAGGGTGCGTGGAAACAGTGCAGGGGACCCCAAAACCACGTGCAATGGGATCTGCGCCTTGGGAAAGGCGCTTTGCACGTGAAGGAAGGCGCCACGGTGTGTGCGTGCGATGGAAGCGTTAGACGTTTATGCGCTTCGGCAAGCATAACTTGGGCTATGCTTGGCCAAATCACGCACGGTTTGGTGCGTTGGAGAGTTCATGACTGGCCCTATAAATGTTTTGATCATGTCCATGTACAAAATGCAACCCAAAATGACGTTATCCTCTTCGCAAAACTGACGGTCTCAAATCCTCTCCCACATAGCGTGAGGCGACTAGAAAGCTCACCCTTCATCTCCGAACTTGCCCAAACATGCCGTGCAAATGCTAGACGGCCAGAGCCACGTTGGAACAGAATTTCCAACAGCTTCTTCTAGGGCTGCACGATGGCAGCCAAAGTTTGGCGAAAAATCTTTGTCATCCATGAATTCAAGTTGCTTCTAAACACAATCTTTGCGATGAAGCGATTCCTCACTATGACAATCCATGAGGGAGATGATGTCATCACCGTCATGTAGCAGATTGAGTCACTCACTCATTATGCAATGACGTGGGGTGGAAGATCGATACGCAGCAGTAGGCGATGGCCCTTTTCATGGTCCATCCAGACATTAGGAGCCCTCTCATCATTGTCTTGGGAGGATGGACAGAGGAAAAGCTAACCAATGGCACATCACAGGGTACATCCGCAACGAGGCACAACGACAAAGCTGCAGAGATTCCTCGTCCTCCTCATTCCCCTTGTCACTAAAAAAATTGGTGGCGGATGCAGGGGCAAGGGAAGTGGCAGACATGGCGGCGTCAAGAAGCGTGCCAAGAAGGGTGCGTGCTACAAATGTGGCAAGGAGGGCCACTCGGCTTGTGAGTGCACCAAGGAGGCAATGGCCGGTGGCACGGATGTCAAAGGCAAGCAGGTCATTCTCAGTGGCACTCAAAACCACTGCCTCAAAAAGGCTAACCTACGATGCTTTGACTCCGGAGCAGAGGAGCACACCAAGGTCGAGAAGGTTGGGATCATCAACTATGTCACGACATGGCCCCCAGGTGGAGGCAGTTCCAACGTGGCCCGACGGGTCTGCTGTGTGTTCACGGCTTATGTTTTGTGCGGGTGGTTCTGAGTCAAAGCGTGAGCTTTCTGGTCGCCTCACACTATGTTTCTGGGAGTCGAAGGCATTTGCGAAACAGTCACTTTTGCGAAGGGAATAACGCGATTTTTCATTAGTTTTTTGACATGGACTTGATCTAAACATTTCTAGGGCTAGTCATGAGCTCTCCAACGCACCAAACTGTGCGCGATTCAGATAACCGTAGCTCCCGCTACGTCAGTCGAAGCGCAGCACCCCAAACCAGCCGCTCACTCAGCGGCGCGCACCACGTCGCCCGCCGAGGCGCTTTCACACATCAAGGACCCACAAAAAAACGCCATTCCAGAGACGCAGATGTCCCTATGCGTAGTGGCGGCGCCCCTTGCGCCTTTGGGGTCTGTTTCGATGAGTTAATCATCGAGTTTGGTGATGGGGATTGATGTGGGTCGAAACCTGTTCGCGGACTTCCAGTCGGAATTTTGACTAAGTCCCCGAGTAACAAACTGTAATACTGAGTTTCGGACTCTGAGCCATGATTTTGGCTAAGTCCCTCAGTAACAAACTGCACTCCTGAAATCCGGCGGATCATCCACCGGACGCCTCGGCAGTCCTTCCGGAGCAAATTCCCCAGATGGCATTTTGTTACTCGCTCCGGTCAATTATTCATCGGAAGTCGAACCGCGGCCGGCTCCCAGAACCGCCGCGCACACCCCAACTTTGGAAGCCCATATCTCCCTCGTTACTAGTCCGATTCCGGTAAAACAACTTCCACCAGATTTAGCAACCTGTCAACGTTTAGGGGCAATCCTCCATTTTAGGATCCGAGCAATCCTCGAGTCGCCAGATCCGTCGACGAGGATTTTCCTCTCTCTGGCGGCTCGTCGGCGCCTCCCGGCGCCGCACTTGGGCATGCAGAGGGGCAAATTTTCAACATTCTCCCCCTTGCACCTGCCATGCCCACTGCTCCTGCTTGCTCTCACTCATCTTCCACTGCACCCTCCAGCCCATCATAGCTGGTCATCCCAAGCCCGGCCACGCTCAATGCGTGCCGGTCGACGCGTTGCGCTTTGGTCAAGCAATCCGCAAGCATGTTGTGCGTGCTGCAATGCTGCAGCACCACCTGCCCCGTTTCAGCCATGTCCCGTGCGTAATTGTAAAGCAGGTCAATGTGCTTCGTCCTCCTATGCTGCGTCGGGTTGTTGGTCAGCGAGATTGTGCCGGTGTTGTCCTCTTGCACCACCGTTGGCTCCTGCTGCGGTACGCCCAGCTCCCCCAGCAACCTGCGGAGCCACACTGCCTCCTTGACCGCCTCGGCCAGCGCGATGTACTCTGCTTCCACTGTGGAGGTGGCAACGCAGTCTTGCTTTCTGCTGCACCACGAGACCGTTGCACCAGCGAGGAAGAACACGTAGCCGGATGTGGACTTCCGTTTGTCCACATCGCCAGCGTAGTCTGCGTTCGTGTAGCAGACCAGACGCAAGGGGTCCGCCCGCCCCTTGCCGTCAAATCTCAAGTGCGCATGCCGCTTCGCCTGCAGGTAGCGGAGGATGCGCTTGACCGCCTGCCAGTGTAGTGGCCCTGGATCGGCCACGTACCTGCTCACTTGGCCCACCGCGTAGGCCAAGTCCGGTCGAGTCGCCACCATGGCGTACATGAGGCTGCCCACCGCCGATTGGTAGGGCACCCCTGCCATATCCTCCCGCTCGTCTTTTGCTTGCGGCACCATTGCCGCACTCTGTTCACAGGTCGTGGAGACTGGACTGCCAACTGGTTTGCAGTTCTCCATGCCGTACCGCTTCAGCACCTCGGCCACGTATTTGGCCTGTCCCAGCTCAAGCGTGCGCGCCCTTTGGTTCCGCGTAATGCTCAACCCGAGGTAGTACTCCAGCTCCCCCATGTCCGACATCTGGAATCTGCTGCTCAGCTGCTCTTTCAGCTGCTGTAGGCTCAGCAAATCCGTCAAGCACACAATCAGGTCGTCCACGTAGAGTACAACGATCTGATGGAGCTGTTTGTTGCGCCGCACGTACACGCTGTGATCCGCCTCACAGCGCTTGAAGCAGAGCTGTGCCATGAAGCTGTCTATCTGTTGGTACCAGCATCTGGGCGATTGTTTTAGCCCATACAAGGACTTCCGCAGCTTACACACCTTGCCCTCCGGCGCCTCCACCCCCTCTGGCACCTCCATGTAGATCTCTTTGTCTATGATGCCATTGAGGAAGGCCGTCTTTACGTCCATTTGGTGGAGCTCCATGTCCTTCGCGGCCGCCACTGCAAGGATCGCCCGGATGCTTGTGAACTTGGCGACGGGAGCAAACATCTCATCGTAGTGCTCCCCCTTACGTTGTGCGTAACCCTTCGCCACCAGCTGCGCCTTGTATTTGTCAACCACACCCTCCTTTGTGAACTTGGTCTTAAAGACCCACTTTGAGCCGATGACCTTGGCATCTTTCGGCCTGTCAACCAGCTCCCACGTATCATTTTCCGTGACGGACGCCAGCTCTGATTTGATGGCTGCGTCCCATTGATCCCCTTCAGGCCGTGCAAGCGCCTCTTGCACGGTAGTCAGCTCCGTTGATGCAGCAAGCATGCACCGCGTCATGCCAATCCATCGACCGGTGCTTGCGTCGAAGCGCTTCCCCGCTTTTCGCTGCCTCCCGCTGCGGCGCGGGAGTTTTGGTGGCGCATCGTCACTGTGCTGCGATCCCTCCGACTCAGCACGCTCCGGTGATTCATCGACCGGACGGCTCCCCGAGGATCTCTCTCGTTCTGGCGAAACATCGCTTGAACGGCCGGCACGTCCAGTGGATTTTCCACCGACGTCCGATGTACACTCTGCCGGGGGTGCGCGCCTCGGCACCCTAGGTGCCTCATCCGCCGCATCCTTCCGGTGGATGTCCTCATCTGCTTGATCGTCATCGGAGTCCTCCGCGTCGGCTGCCACCGCTGGTGCACCTTTGCGCTCTGATGCCGCATCCTCAACTTTGGCATCCGCCGGCTCCTTCTAGTAGTCAAGGAGCTGGAACCACTCCCCCGTCTTTGGGGAGTCCACCACGCCCGCATCGTTGCTGCTGATGTAACTGTGTTGCTCGTCAAACTCGACGTCTCGGCTGCGGATTACCTCCTCCTTGCACATGTCGTAGAGCCGGTACACCTTATGCGCGCTCTCATAGCCAAGGAAGAGATACGAATTTGCTCGCGACTCTAGCTTGCTGTCACGCCTCTGCGCAACCTGCACCACCGCGTGCGCCTTGCACCCGAACACTTTCAGGTGTGCCACACTTGGCTTGCGCACACTGCAAACCTCCTGCGGCGTCTTCCAGCCGCTCCTCCCCTTCAGCACCGCTGTAGGAGTGAGGTTGATGGTGTAGCTCGCTGTACGCACAGCCTCCGCCCAGAAGCGTCGCGGCAATTCCGCATCCAGCAACATGGTCCGTACCATGTTCAGCAGCGTCTGGTTCGCCCGCTCCGCCACGCCATTTGACGGAGGCAAATACGGCGTAGTTTGTTGCCATTTCATGCCTTGCTACTTCATCCACCCACTACAACCCACGTACTCTCCGCCGTTGTCGCTGCGTAGCGCTCTGATCTTCCGGTCGGTCTGCCTCTCCACCGCGGCGACATACTCCTTCAGCCGGTCTAGGACCTCGCCTTTCCGCTTCATGAAGTACACGAAGAGTTTTTTGCTGTAGTCATCAATGAAGGTGACAAAGTAACGCGCACCGCTCTTTGACGCCGTCTTGAATGGTCCGCACACGTCGCTGTGCACGACCTCCAGCAGGTCCGAGGCGCGATTCACGTTCTCGTTGAACGGTTTGCGCCGCGCCTTGCCCAAGATGCAAGGCTTTCACTTTTTGTACACTGCTGCATCTCTCACCTCTTCCGCACCGTCGATGACAAGGCCGCATACCAGCTCGCGCTTTGCCATCTCCTTCACGAATATGAGTGAGGAATGCCCCAGTCGTCGGTGCCAGAGCTCCAGATCAGCTCCCCCTCCTTTAGCCAGGTTGACGGTGCGTTCTTGCAAGTCTGCTGAATCTGTCGCCGCGGGGATCACCTTGGTCTCAACGATGTAGAGGCCTCCCTCGCGCTTAGCCTCCAGCACGGGCTCATCGCCACCGTCCTTCCGCACGACTGCCCCTCTTCACCTGAAGAGCACCTCGTACCCCTTGTCAGTCAGGCGGCTAACACTTAGAATGTCAGCCAAGCCGGGTACGTGCTGCAAGTCCTTGATGACGCACTGCACCCGCTTTCCGCCAACCACCACCTCCACGTCCACGTCTCCTTGGCCAGCCGCCGGCTCGACCTTGTCGTTCGCGACCACCATGGATTTGCTGGACTTGGTGTAGTTGATGAACCCGACATTCTCGACCTGGGTATGCTCCTCCGCTCCGGAGTCAAGGCATCGCTGGTTGGCCTTCTTGAGGTAGTGGTTTTGAGTGCCGTTGAGGAGCGCCTTCTTGCCTTTGGCGTCCTTGCCGCCGGCCTTTGCCTCCTCGGTGCACTCACAGGCCCAATGGCCCTCCTTGCCGCAGTTACGGCACGCACCCTTCTTGGCGCCCTTCTTGCCGCCGCCATGTCCGCCACCTCCCTTGGCCCCCCTTCCACCACCACGTCTTTTGGTGATGAGGGCCGATGAGGACGACGAGGACTCCCCGCAGCTCCGTTGCTGCGCCTCATTGCGGATGTACTCTGCGACTGCACCATAGGTGAGCTTGTCCTCTGCCCATCCTCCCAAGACTGTAATGAGAGAGCTCCAATTGTCAGGAAGGGCCATGAGGAGGGCCATCGCATGCAGCTGTGTGTCGATCTTCCACCCCACGTCGTTGCATTGTGAGGCGAGTGACTCGATCTGCTGCATGGCGGTGATGACATCATCTCCCTCCTCGATTCTCACTGTCAGGAGTCGCTTCATTACGAAGATTTTGTTCGCCAGCGACTTGGATTGATGGATGGCACAGAGTTTTTGCCAAGCTTTGGCTGCCAGCTTGCAGCCCTGGAAGTAGCCCCACTGCGACTCGGCCGTCCCGGAAACCAGCAGCATGAGCGCCTCCGTGTTCTTCTTTGCGAAGGCCTCCTTCTGTGCTTCTATCGCCGTCGCTTCGTCGAGGACTTCCGTTCCCTTCATGACCTCCAGCAGCCCCTTATGCGCGAGGTGCAGCTCNTCATCTCCCTCCTCGATTCTCACTGTCAGGAGTCGCTTCATTGCGAAGATTTTGTTCGCCAGCGACTTGGATTGATGGATGGCACAGAGTTTTTGCCAAGCTTCGGCTGCCAGCTTGCAGCCCTGGAAGTAGCCCCACTGCGACTCGGCCGTCCCGGACACCAGCAGCATGAGCGCCTCCGTGTTCTTCTTTGCGAAGGCCTCCTTCTGCGCTTCCGTCGCCGTCGCTTCGTCGAGGACTTCCGTTCCCTTCATGACCTCCAGCAGCCCCTTATGCGCGAGGTGCAGCTCGAAGTGCCACCTCCATAGCCCGTAGCCAGGGCCACCTGCATACTTCTGGATGGGTTGCGTCTCCTTCTGCGCCATTTGCGCAGTCTTCAACTCTGGGACCTCAGAGCTTGACGGCGATGTCGTCCCTGACGATAGTCCCGTCTGCCGCGAAAGCCGTGAGCGATGTGCAGACCGGTCAGGGCTGTGGGCCCATAACCCTTTGTCAGAAAATGCCCCCCGGGTGGAGGCAGTTCCAACGTGGCCCGACGGGTCTGCTGTGTGTTCACGGCTTATGTTTTGTGTGGGTGGTTCTGAGTCTAAGCGTGAGCTTTCTGGTCGCCTCACGCTATGTTTCTGGGAGTCGAAGGCATTTGCGAGACAGTCACTTTCGCGAAGGGAATAACACGATTTTGCATTAGTTGTTTAACATGGACATGATCTTAATACTTGTAGGGCTAGTCATGAGCTCTCCAACGCACCAAACTGTGCGCGATTTGGATAACCGTAGCTCCCGCTACGTCAGTCAAAGCACAACACCCCAAACCAGCAGCTCACTCAGCGGCGCGCACCACGTCGCCCGCCGAGGCGCTTTCACACATCAAGGACCCATAAAAAAACGCCATTCCGGAGGCGCAGATGTCCCTATGCATAGTGGCGGCGCCTCTTGCGTCTTTGGGGTCTGTTTCGATGAGTTAATCATCGAGTTTGGTGATGGGGATTGATGTGGGTCGAAACCTGTTCGCTGACTTCCAGTCGGAATTTTGACTGTCCCCGAGTAACAAACTCTAATACTGAGTTTCGGAGTCTGAGCCATGATTTTGGCTAAGTCCCTCAGTAACAAACTGCACTCCTGAAATCCAGCGGATCATCCACCGGACGCCTCGGCAGTCCTTCCGGAGCAAAATCCCCAGATGGCATTTTGTTACTCGCTCCGGTCAATTATTCACCGGAAGTCGAACCGCGGCCGGCTCCCAGAACTGCCGCGCACACCCCAACTTTGGAAGCCCATATCTCCCTCGTTACTAGTCCGATTTTGGTGAAACAACTTCCACCGGATTTAGCAACCTGTCAACGTTTAGGGGCAATCCTCCATTTTAGGATCCGAGCAATCCTCAAGTCGCCAGATCCGTTGACGGGGATTTTCCTCTCTCTGGCGGCTCGTCGGCGCCTCCCGGCGCCGCACTTGGGCATGCAGAGGGGCAAATCTTCAACAAACTACACCAAGTCCAGCAAGTCCATGGTGGTCGCAAACGACAAGGTCAAACCGGCGGCTGACCGAGGAGATGTGGATGTGGAGGTGGTGGTTGGTGGGATACGGGTGCAGTGCTTCATAGAGAGGATGTGCAACACATACCTGGCCTGGCTGAAATTCTAAGTGTAAGTTGTTTCACAAACAAGGAGTACGATGTGCTCTTCAAGAGAAAGGGGACGGTCGCGCAGAAGGACTTCGGCAGTGAGACTGTGCTGGAGGCTAAGCACAAGGGAAGTCTCATGAGATTTCCTTGCATTGGAGGATATCTTTCTTGTTTGGGCAGTGGAGCACGGTTTAGAGGAACTGTAAGTCTTTGCGTCAACCGATGTAAGTGGGGACCGCATCCTACTGTGGTTCTTCAATGTTCTCATGCGAGCGCTGCCCAACGACCAATCATGTGCCATCCGCCAAGTTATCTTCAGCTGCAAATGGGAGGACCCAGCACACCCTCGCAGCAGAGCTCCATGTCCCCATGAGGCATGGCAGAACTTGGCTACACGCCATGAGGAATAGGGAATGGCACTGGTGATCTCTCTGCGTGACCGACTCTGGAGCCTGTACCCAAAGCCGGGGACACCAATAGCTGAGCTTTGGGATGCGGCAATGGACCTTTGTCACCACATTCTTCGGCTTGGAGTATCCTGCTCCGTGCTGGAATTTCTGAATCCTATTCTTTTGCACCTTGGAGAGTCCTACAGGGAGTTGCGGCGAAGGCTTCTGTTGTGCCTTCACGTGAAGGATATTGAGGACACCAACCTCGTNAAGTTATCTTTAGCTGCAAATGGGAGGACCCAGCACACCCTCGCAGCAGAGCTCCATGTCCCCATGAGGCATGGCAGAACTTGGCTACATGCCATGAGGAATAGGGAATGGCACTGGTGATCTCTGGAGCCTGTACCCAAAGCCGGGGACACCAATAGCTGAGCTTTGGGATGCGGCAATGGACCTTTGTCACCACATTCTTCGGCTTGGAGTATCCTGCTCCGTGCTGGAATTTCTGAATCCTATTCTTTTGCACCTTGGAGAGTCCTACAGGGAGTTGCGGCGAAGGCTTCTGTTGTGCCTTCACGTGAAGGATATTGAGGACACCAACCTCGTGGAGGTGTTCGAAGAGCTGTGTCACGACGAGGACATCCTTTGTGGTGAGGCGCAAGAGGCCAAAACCCCAGCACCCAGCACATTTGTCCATCAGTCCTCGCAAGGTACTCTCACTAGCTCTGCTCAGGGAGGAGGCAGAGGTGGAGAGGCTGGGGACATGGAGGAATGGGCACCGAGTCAGGTGAAGGACGAGGCTGGGGCTGGGGTGGTGGTGGAAAGCACACCTGCAACTACTACGGTAATCACGGTCACTTTTGGCGTGCGTGCCCAGATCTCCAGCGCATCATGACGCCATCCCAGCAGAAGCAATCGCAGCAAAGGTTCACTGCTCCGACACTTCATCCACAGCTTGGGCAGCAGCTACAGCCAACAGCATGGTCCACGCCCAAGATCACTCGACCTCAAGATCCGGTGCCCTTCGGCAGAGTCACCTGCGTGCCATCCCCGGTGCAGCTGCCGGCGGGCCAGCTGCTCTATCAGGGGCTGACTCGTTTCTACCAGGGCCCCTTCTATGTCCCACCAAACTCGGCCGTCCCAACCCCCGTGCCCGTGTGGACACAGCGCATCTACACGGACATGACCAAGCCTCAGCAACCCACAGCCGGAGCTTCTGCAGCTGGGTGGACACTATCCATGGAGGTGTAGCCTCCAGAACCAACGGACATGCCACAATCGCCAGGTCAGTGATTGGCACACACTCACTTCCGATACATGAATGGTTGTTTGACACTGCTGGGTTGCATCACACGTCACCACATCGTCAGCTGCTTGTGTCGCTATATGCCGCGCATGATGTGGAGGATGTGAAAACAGGGTCTGGGGAGGTGTTGGAGGTTGAGGGTGTGGGCATAGTGGCTTTACAAGCACCTGGGGGCGTTATATGGTTGACTGGTGTGCCGTACGTTCCCAAGGTGAAAGTGAATCTCCTGTCTGGGGGCCAGCTGGGCCGCCAAGAAAACATGTCCACTCTCACACAGAAGCAACGCTGCATGGATTTTTTATGTTTCTGGGGCACTGTTGTCTGATAACCCTCTGCATGCTGACATGCTCTACCACCTTACCCTCTTCCCACTGATGCAAACACACTCACAAAAACCACAAGCACATGTTATCATGGCCACTGATGCAAAGCACAAAGACCTACTACACCGCTGCCTTGCACACATCAACACTGACCTGGTTGTGGACATGATTAAGGACACAAAGGTACATGGTCTCCTGCCTATAGACTGTCCATATGGCCTCAGTGTAGATGTGCAGATGACTGACAGGAAGGCAAGGCTCACAAACAGACATTTCCCAGGTCAGATAAGGTATGAAAGGCACTTCTCGAACTTGTCCATTCAGACCTGACATGACAGATTCTGGTGCCCTCTGTCCTGTATGGGTCACAATACNACAAAGACCTACTACACCGCTGCCTTGCACACGTCAACACTGACCTGGTTGTGGACATGATTAAGGACACAAAGGTACATGGTCTCCTGCCTATAGACTGTCCATATGGCCTCAGTGTAGATGTGCAGATGACTGACAGGAAGGCAAGGCTCACAAACAGACATTTCCCAGGTCAGATAAGGTATGAAAGGCACTTCTCGAACTTGTCCATTCAGACCTGACATGACAGATTCTGGTGCCCTCTGTCCTGTATGGGTCACAATACATTATTACACTGACAGACGATTTCAGATTCTTTGGGCATTCCTGCTGAAGTCAAAAGCGGATGCCCAACGTGCCATTGCAAAATGGATATCCCTTGCCAAGAGGAAAACTGGTTGCAAACTGCTGAGACTGCACACAAACAGAGCAGGAGAGTTTATGGGTGTACTAACAGCATAACTGAAAGCCAAAGGTATAGAGTATCAAACCACCACACCATTCACGCCAAAGGAAAATGGTGTGACAGAAAGGTGGCACAGGACCCTTGTTGATGCATTGCGCACTCTGCTGAGTGAGCGTGGCCTGCCCTTTGATTTCTGGGAAGAAGCTGTCAAGTACGTGACTTGGGTATGGAACAGGGTGCCATAAGGGCCTCTTCCCAATTCATTCATGCCATGGGAGTGGTGGTTTAAAGAAAAGGTTGAATTAAGGCCAGCAAGGGTCTGGGGCACTGTGGCATGCATGTGGTTTATGCAGCCTCAAAGAGGCCAGAAGCTCAACCCACGAGGCCGTTGGTGTGTCTTTGTAGGGGTCTCACATGCATCCAAAGCATGGCATTTCTAGGACCGCATGCATCACACCTTCCTCAAGAGATTGAATGCATATTTTTTGGAGAACATGTCCTACAAAAAGTTCAGTACTCTGCGTCATCTCCCACATATCACCATCCCTGACCAGTACCAAGACTATGTGAGCATGCCTGTCTTTGTGCCTCATACACCCAATGTTCATTTAGAGCCGTCATGACAAGAGGGGAACACGGGAGGACCATCATCGGTTCCCACAGACCTTTTGACACCCACTGACGTCCGCAGTACAGATTATAGAGCTCCTCACACGCTACCCGGGTTACACACCCAAGTGCCCCAGAACAGCACAAAGGGTACAAATACACCAGCCGGTAGGACGCTGCTCGCCAAATGTAGTGCGTGTGAGCTACAAACAATTTTATCACACAGCCGGGCCAGTTTCTGTGGACCATACAATCGTGGAACCTCAGACACTTGCTGAGGCCAGCGGGCGCGCTGATGCAGTTGAGTGGGATAAGGCCATGGTACCTAAGTTGAATGGCATCTTGGATCATGGTGTGTACTAACTCGTTTTATTGCCATGAGGACGGAAAGTCATTGATGTCAAATGGGTGTACAAGCTCAAAAGGAACTTGGAAGGACTCGTTGAAACCTACAAAGAAAAACTGGTAGCTAAGGGCTTTCACCAAATACCAGGTCAGGACTTCACAGACACCTATTCCCCAGTTGGATAACACGGAACGAGTCAAACACCGTTGGGTTTAGCGGCACATGAGGACAGTGAGATACATCAAATGGATGTGAATGCCTTCCTCAATGGCTCTCTGGAGGAAGATCTGTACATCAAGCAAGAAGAAGGGTTTGATGATGGTATAGATCGCATGTGGCTGCTTCTCAAGGCCCTCTATGGGCTCAAGCAAGCCTCGAGCTGCTGGAACAAAGAGATTTGATGCACTCTTGGATTGGGAGGGTTCATCCTAAGTCTCAGTGATCCCTCTCTCTTCCCGCGCTGGGACCACGGTCTTCCAGTGGCCTTGCTTGTCTATGTGGATGATTTGCTTATCCTGGCAACCTCTCTCTCCCTTGTGGTAGAAACTAAGAAACTTCTCACCATGCACTAAAGCATGACAGACTTGGGTGATGCAATGAAATTCTTGGGCATGACTATCACCAGGGACAGGGCTTCTTGTACAATTAGCTTGCATCACGGATGGTTCATTTCACATCTCACAACATGCTTCCAGCACTAGTACAACATCTTCCACAACAGCATTCACCGATGAGTCCTGATGTGTATGCATACCTTTTTCATGCAAACACCACTGACTATGGACCGGACTGTGACCCCACACAGTAAAAACTATAAACTGTAAATCACTGGCTGTCTGCTGTACCTTGCTTCCACCACACGCCTTGATATCTCCTGCGCAGTGAACATGCTGGCATAATTCAGTCAACAACCCCACAGCAAACATCGTAAATCATTTCTGAATTTGCTTTGCTATGTGATGGACACAGCTGAGCTTGGATTGGTCTCTGCACCCTTTGCAAGTCCCTTATTGGATGGGTAGTATGACAGTGATTCTGCACTTGATCGTGGGTCCTGCAGTAGTGATGGTTATGTGTTCCATGTGTGGGGCACAGCAGTGTCGTGGCAAAGTGCTAAGCAGACATGTATGGCCCGGAGTGTGGCTGAGGTCGAGTACATGGCACTGGGTGAAGCTGCATGTGAATGCATCTGGCTTGCACAACTGCTTGAGGAATTGGGGCTGAACAATCATGCCCTTGCACTTCACAGTAACAGCTCTTCCGCATGCCAAATTGCAGAGAATGATGTTGTGTTGCATCTGCACACAAAGCACATTAGAGAAGAGCAACATTTTGTACATGAAGCTGTCGAGGTGGGCACTGTGCAAGTGTGCCCAATCAGCGGCGATGCTCAGCTGTCTGACTTCCTTACCAAGGCTTTCCCATCTCCTGTACTCCATCACCAAATTGAGCACCTTGGCTGAATCCCCACCGCCCTCACGCCCAAGGGGGCGAGTTAATCCTCGCTGTACATGTATTCTCCCTCCAATGTGGACCTGAGTGCAAAGGGCATGCTGATCCAGAGAGTGGAGTTGACTGACATCGTCCGTCTACTCCAAGCCGGATTGACACTGAGATCCATCTGGTGTCTATTGTGTGCTTGCCTCCCTCTTGCAACAATGCCTCAGCTCCTATTCTTGTGACCGCTTTGGTTACTTTGTTAGGTTCCTTGTGAAACCTTTGGACGTCTTTATTCTTGATGTTGCGTCTGCACAGTACAATGCACAACCTTGAGAACCTAGGTTAGGCCTACTATAGTAAGGGACACAGCGTAGGTTTTAGTGTGTAACCTTGGATTGGGGCAGTCCGCCCCTTTTGTATGACACGCAAGGTGTTTTTCCTGGCTCAATCAGGATGTGCCGGCAAGCTTCCCTCACTGGCCGACGGGTGGGTCTCGCTTCTCGAGGCTCACCCTCTCAAGCTCTTGCTTGTCTGAGCCCCAAACTTAGGTTTTTTTGGCTATAGATATGGCCGCCGTGCAGATTTAAGCTAAGCCTCCTCGTTTCTCAGTCAAATTAAGCCTTACAAGTTGCATCTGGATCATGAGACTGTTCTCACAGCAAGTCTGCCTCTCCACCGTGGTGACATAATCCTTCATCCAGTCCAGGACCTCGCCTTTCCACTTCATGAAATACACGTAGAGATTTCTGCTGTAGTCATCAATGAAGGTGATAGATTAATGCGTGCCGCTCTTCGATGCGATTTTGAGTGGTCTACACACGTCATTATACACGACCTCCAGCAGGTCCAAGGCACAACTCACGTTCTCGTTGAGTGGTTTGCGCCATGCCTTGCCCAAAATACAAGGCTCTCACCTTTTGTATATTGTTACATCCATCATCACTTCCGCACCGTCGATGAAAAGGCTACATACCACTTTGAGCTTCGCCATCTCCTTCACAACTATGAGTGAATAATTCCCCATTTGTTACTTTCAAAGCTCTAGATCAGCTTCCCCTCCTTTGACCAGGTTGACGGTTCATTCCTACAAGACTACTCAATATGTCACAACGGGGATTACCTTGCCGTACTAAGATCCTCCCACATCACTGAAATGGTGCCAGCTCCGCCGCTAGTGCCGACGCCGGTGCCAGTGCCAGCTCTAGCAGATGGACCGCCACTCACCCCTCCACCTGGCCCTCCTGGCACTGACGCCGCTTGAGTCATGGCTCCTGGAGGTCAGGTGGGTCCTAGGACAACGGCATGAGCCCTGGCTCTACTCTTTCTGGCCGAACTAAATTTTGGCAGCAATTCGTTGCAACCACTTTTGGACCAGTTTTCAGTCGCGAGCCCTTAGCTTGTGGAAACCTCCTTGTCTTGGTCTTGGGAAGTTTTTCAGGCCACCTGCAACCCGCACAGGCCAATCTGTGAACCAAGGGACGTTGCCTCCTCCTGTAGGTGGTGAAAATGGCGCTTGGGCTCTCCCTCCTACGTCTTTCCCAACCTCGTGAGCTTTCCCCTGTCTCCTGCTGCCTCTGCTGTCTGCACGTGGCCTAGGGAAGGGCCTTCAACACCCCTTAGCGGTGAGTGCAACCTGATTTTGTGACAGCTGCGTGGATATAATTCTGTACGTGGCATGGCCACCACTTTTCCTGCCCGGCGCAGCCTTTGTACGTCAGAATAAGGCCCTGAATGGCTCTCTAGATCCATGTGAACAGTCTGAAGATCCAAATGCAACTTGTCTGGCTTAATTTGACTGAGAAACGAGGAAGCTGAGATCAGTTTTGCATGGCTGACATGGTTGCTGCTAGAAAAACCTAAGTGTCGAGCTCAGAAGAGCAAGAGCTCGAGTGGGTGAGCCTCGACAAGCAAGACCCACCCGTCAGCCGGCGAGCGAAGCTTGCCAGCACATCCTGCTCAAGCAAGGGCAAACCCCTCGCGTGTCACACAAAAGGGGCGGACTGCCCCAATCCAAGGTTACACACCAGAACCTCGGCTATGTCCCTAACTATCCCAGGCCTAATTAAACTTCCTGAGGTTCTGCATTGCACTGTGCAGAAAAAAACATCAAGACTACATACATCCATAGGTTTCAATAGGAACCTAACAGAATGGGAGCTGAGGCAATGCTGTGAGAGGGAGGCAAGCGCACGAGAGATGCCAGATGGATCTAAGTGTCAGACTGGCGTGGCATAGAAGCTTAATGTGCGTCAACTCCACTCTTTGGATCAACATGCACTGCACACTCAGGTCCATATCAGAGGGTGGACTGTACAGAGAGGATTAACAGGCCGGAAGGTCAGAGCGCTACGCAGTGTCAACGACAGAGAGAAAGTGGGCTGTAATGGATGGCTGAAGTAGCAGGGCAGAAAATGGGAACAAACAATGCTTTATTTGCCTAAGTCAAATGGCGTGGTAGAGCAGGCAAACCAGAAGCTGCTGAACATGGTACAAACCATTTTCATAGATGTAGAATTGCCGCAAAGGCAATTCTACATCTATGAAAATGGTTTGTGGCAACCGCAAAGGACATGGAGCTCTACCAAATGGAAGTGAAGACGGCCTTCTGTAATGGCATCATAGATAAAGAGATGTACATGGAGGTATCAGAGGGGGTGGAGACGCCGGAGGGCAAGGTGTGCAAGCTGCGGAAGTCTTTGCATGGGCTAAAACAATTGGACTAATGCTGGTACCAACCGATGGACAGCCTCATGGCACAACTCGGCTTCAAGCGCTGTGAGTGGTATTATAGCGTGTACGTGCGGTGCGACAAGTAGCTTCATCAGACTATCGCACTCTGCGTGGACAACCTGATTTTGTGCTCAACAGACATACCGCGCCTACAGCGGGTATATGAGCAGCTGATCAGAAGATTCCAGATGTCAGACATAGAGGAGCTCGCGTACTACCATGGGATAAACATCATGCAGAACTGGAGGATGCGCACACTCGAGCTGGGGCAGGCCAAATACATGGCCGAGGTGCTCAAGCGGTACAACATGTAGGAGTGCAAAAGAGTTGGCAGTCCGGTCTCCACGACCTGTGAACTGAGTGTGGCAATGGCACCACCAAAAAAAAGAAGAGTAGGAGGACACGGCAAGGGTTCCCTACCGATTGGCGGTGCACAACCTCATGTAAGCCATGGTGGCGACTCAATCAGAATTGGCCTACATGGTGGGCCAAGTGAGCAGGTATGTGACTGATCCAGGGCCACTACATGAGAAGGCGGTCATGCGCATCCTCCGCTACCTGCAGGTGATGCGGCACGTGTGCCTGAGGTTTGAAGGAAAAGTGGAGTCTGACCCTTTGTGTCTGGTCTTCTACATGGATGCAGACTATGCTGGCGATGTGGAAAGCAAAAGTCCACATACGGGTACATGTTCTTCCTCACTTGTACAGCAGTCTCATGCTGTAGCAGAAAGCAAGACCATGTCACCACCTCCACAGTCAAGTTGGAGTACATCGCATTGGCCAAAGCGGTCAAGGAGGCGGTGTGGCTTCACAGGTTGCTGGGGAGTTGGCCGTGCCACAACAAGAGCCAACAGTGGTACAAGAGGAGAACATCGGTGCTATCTCGCTGACCAACAACCTCACGCAACACAGGAGGACGAAGCACATCGACGTGAATTCCCATTACACAAAAAACATTGTGGGGACGGGACATGTGGTACTACAGCACTATAGCACGCACCACATGCTTGCGGATTGCTTGACTGAAGTGCAACTACTACATCGGCAAGTCTTGAGCGTGGACGGTGATGTGATAACAAGCTGTACAGGGCTGGAGAACACAGCAGAAGATGAGTGCGAGCAAGCAGGAGCAGCAGGCATGGAAGGTGCAAGGGGGAGATTGTTGTATTTTTCCCTTTAGCATGCCTAAGTGAGGCACCATGAGGCGTCAACGAGCCGCTGGAGAGAGGAAAATCCTCCCATTTTACTCTTGCTGTCTGGAGAGTGCTCTAAATCCAGATTTGATTTGAGTTTCTGAAGTGGACGAGTTGCTGAATCCGGTGCAACTTAAATCACTCGAGTCGGACACATAACGAGGGAGACTTGAACTTCCAAAGCTGGGATGTGTACGGCGGCTCAGGGAGTTAGCTGTGATTCAACTTTCAGTGGAAAATCCACCGGCGCCAGTAACAAAGGAACATCTGGTGGATAATTCTCAGAATACAACCAAGTCGTCCGGTGGATAAGATCCACCACTGGAGTCAGTAGTGCAGACTGTTACATGAGGACTTAGCCAATATCATGGCTTGGAGTCCAAAACACAGTAGTATTGTTTGTTATTCAGGGAATGTCAAAATTCCAACTGAAGGTCCGCCGACAGGTTTTGAACTGTGTCAATCCACGTCATCAAACTCGATGATTTAATCATTGAAACACATTCTGAAAGCATAGGGGGTACTGGAACTACGTTTATGCAAATTTGTGCCTCCGGAAAGGCGTTTTGATGGATCCTGGATGTGGGAGGGTGCCAAGACGACGAGGGCATCATGCGTGCCGCAAACTGAGCAGCTTGATTGGTGTGTCACGCTTTGGCCAACATGGTGGGAACTAGGGTTAACCGGATTTCACACAGCCTGGTGCGTCGGAAAGCTTGAGAGTAGCCCAATCAATCGTCAGTTCATCTCCATGACCAAAAAAAATTGAGCTAAAAATTCCGTTATTCTCTTCGCAAAAGTGACTGTCTTACAACTCTGTCAAAATCCCACAAACATAGCGTGAGGCGACCAGAAATCTCACGTTCAGACTCAGAACTCACATAAAGCATAGCTGTGAAGATAGAGGACCCTTCAGGCCATGTTGGAACTGCCCCACTGTTTCTAACAACCTTTTGGTTACGGAGGTGAGAGTGTGCATACAGGTCTGAGGTCACTTGCAGGTGAGTTTAATGGGGCTCTCCATAGCTCTGTCTTTTGTAGCCTTCAGGGGTGTTGTCCTGAAAAGCTTCTGTGAATCGAGGACTGACAGTCTTTTTGTTTTTCTCATGGAATTACTGTGGTGAGCAGCTCCCACCACACTCTACCACTATTGCTATTAGCTGTATTTTTGCTTCTGTGCGTGTTTTGGGTGGCTTCTGGATTCCTGACTTTGGGGCCAGCCATCACACGGCATCCTCTCCTGCGCCGTTTGTTTCCTTGGGTCATTTAGAACCAATCACCTCAAAATCACACACTCTTAAAAATGTGCACACTGCACTTAACCATAAGTGAGAAGTTACCTAGAAACTTCCTCATGTTTCATTTCTAAAGAATGAAAGGTGGCAAGTAGCTTCCAAAATGCACAATTTACAATGCTTCCATTCACGTTTCATACAGAGGCATCTCACCATGATTCCCATTCCAGGAACATTCATCTATTTTTATTACAAAAATCACATAATCTTTCAATGAAGTAATACGAGGCTTCATTGAACTATTTTCAAAGTATTGGATCAACTATTGTCGACGTTTTACAAAAAAATCACAGAATTTTATTTGATAATAAATTACAGAGCTTAATGCTTTTAAAATCAAAACCTTCCGTATGCTGGCTTGTTCTCTAGACCTATTTCTGGGATTGTTTGAGCTCACTGGGCTCCGCATGACTTGGTTTTACATTGCAAGGGTCTCATACGAATTGAAGCTGTGCTGTCTGGAACAGCGGTAACCTCAGACCCATTTCTTGGGTTCTCTCCGCCCCTCCCT
>SZWC01001379.1:110985-129781 GCA_023375785.1 Penium margaritaceum
TTGTGACAGTTGTTGGGCTTCTTGGAACTCTTCCCGCCACCATTGCCTTTCCCTCCACCGGCACTGCTTCCGCTATTGCCTTGACTTGAGCGAGAGCTTGCACCTTGTCCACCGAAGTGAGAGGCATAGGCTGAAATGTTTGCCTCACTGCCACTGCGTTGCATGGACTCGTTGCGGACGTGTTCAGCGACAGCCTCATACGTCAGATCTGCCTCCTTCCAACTGCCAAATACGGTGAGCAACGACCCCCAGATTTCTGGCAGCGCCATTAGAAGGATCATGGCACGCATGTTGGAGTCAAGATTCCATTCCATTTGCTGGACCTCTTGCAGCACGTTGTCGAACGACTGCAAAAATGCGGGTATCGATTCTCCTTCGCTCACCCTCATCGACATCAACCTTTGGAAGATGAATAGTTGGTTTGCTAGGGTGTTTGATTGATGCACGCATGTGAGTTTTGCGTAGGCCTCGTCAGCCAACGTGCATCCTGTGACGTGGGAGTGTTGAGTCTCGTTGATGGACGTCACAAGAATGGCGAGAGCCATGTTGTTCTTCATCATCCATGCTGCAAGGTCAGCCACATGCGTCGTCACGGTCGCATCAGCTGGTGTTACATCAGTCACTTTTAGGATGTCGAGGTAGCCACACACGTTCATGACAATCTCAAAACCGCCATTTCCACAAGGGAAACCCTGTCCCCATGAATTTGGACATACCCGCCTCAAGGCGGGCTTGACTCGAATCCGCCATTTCCTGCGGTTGCTCGTCTTCTTTGCTTCGCTGCTACTCTGCTTTGTTGCGGCCGATGAGGCTGATGAGGCTGCTGACTGCGATCGTTGTCAAAGGTGCAGTTGGTTCCGTTGCATACCCCTCCCGCCGATGATCGCCTAAGGCGATGGTGCCGTCGTAAGATAACGGAATCGGGGTCGTACCACCTTCTAAAAAGGGGTAGAGCTTAATCCTGTTGGGGCTCGAGGGTCATGTCCAACATGGACAGAGCTGGTCCTCATCCCCTAGTCCGCCACTTGCGCGCACCCTACCTGAAGAAGCCGATGGAGCCGATGGAGTAGATGGTGCCGTCCGATGGTCGTGTCCCTGTTGTACCTGTGCGCCCTGCAAGACCACGCACTAGTCGGTCTTGGAAGCGTGCCTTAGGACCATAAGTGTGGGCCCATAACCCTTTGTCAATGCGTCGGATAACAACGGTCTAGAAAACGGGTCCCGAGATGGGAGGCCGCCAACCGCTGTTGGTATTACAACCAAGATAAGATATCACCCTCGAACGAGGGATCCACACGTTAGGTTCGTTTGGTTTGCAACCTCACGAAGTCCGCATGTTGGTCTTTGGTGTCTACCTTTGGTTGAACACTCTGTGAGGAGTCTCAAAGGCAAGAACTGTAAATGGATGCATGCAAGGTACAAGGCTTTTGTACTTGTAGAGCTTTGCTAAAGCTTCTGCTTGTAGTGGCTCCACTAGAGCGAACCTCAACCTGCAGTCCTACTTGGCGCGTCCTTAGACCGCCAAGTGTCATCCTCAAGGCAGGCTCTAGTAAGCTTCCTAGAAGCTTCCTGTCCCAGTTTTGGCCACAAAGAAAATTGCGACTGTCGTGGGGTTTGAACCCACGACCTTTTGTTCGAGACTCCGGCGCCTATNGGTTCGTTTGGTTTGCAACCTCACGAAGTCTGCATGTTGGTCTTTGGTGTCTACCTTTGGTTGAACACTCTGTGAGGAGTCTCAAAGGCAAGAACTGTAAATGGATGCATGCAAGGTACAAGGCTTTTGTACTTGTAGAGCTTTGCTAAAGCTTCTGCTTGTAGTGGCTCCACTAGAGCGAACCTCAACCTGCAGTCCTACTTGGCGCGTCCTTAGACCGCCAAGTGTCATCCTCAAGGCAGGCTCTAGTAAGCTTCCTAGAAGGTTCCTGTCCCAGTTTTGGCCACAAAGAAAATTGCGACTGTCGTGGGGTTTGAACCCTCGACCTTTTGTTTGAGACTCCGGCGCCTATTCAACCAAGCCAAAAGGTATGCTTCCTATGATGAGCCACAGGGGACATACCCATTATGGGCAGTGCATTCCTGGCCCATCTCAGAACAGACAAAGGGGACATGCTCCATAGAGCAGTGCATACCTTGTCTGTATGTGTAGCTAGCCAGCTAGGCAGTGGACAAGGTGCATACTGTTTCAACACAGTGTAGCGAAATTCCACCTGTAAGAGTTCCAAATGGTTTTAGAACTATGAAGCATATGAGTTTGTACCTTTAGTGCAGGGATAACATTCAGTATATGCCTGTGGATGTCTTTAGAATAAATGGTCAAAAGTAATGTATTTCAAATTTGAAGAAATAATTCACGAGTGAAAACCTTCACTCAACATGGATTAATGTGTATAAGTTCACCAAAAATAGTCCCAATTCCACTTAATTCTTATTCTGCACAAAAAATCATACACAAGTGTTTTTCAAGCTCTCAACACACTCGCACATCATACATCTCCTTATGCACTCCCCATGTACACTTACACCCGAGTATAACTATAATCGTCCCAATGACCACAAAACAATCTCAAACTCATCACTGAAACGAAGATACACAAGTACAAATCTCTACACACAAACCACAATGTGCAAGTGGAGTTGTATGGACATGTGTATGGACTGTGTGATAGTACACTTCCTACCCTCCTCCCCCCCTCCAAAGGAGATTAACCACCGACAAACCTGATTCACATCATTCACACCAACTTATAGAAGTGCACGTTAGTACACACAGTTCATACACATAGCCGTACACCTCCACTTTCACTCCCCACATACACTTTCTTCTCTCCACCTCCCTCCTCCACAAGAGATTAACCACCATCAACCTGATTCACATCACTCACACCAACATAGAGAAGTGCACTGTGCACATAAGTACACAGACTCCATACACATATCCGTACACCTCCACTTGCACTCCCCACATACACTTTCTACCCTCCCCCTGCCTCCTCCACAAGAGATTAACCACAAAAAAAACCTGATTCACATCACTCACACCAACATACAGAAGTGCACATTAGTATGGACAGTCCATACACATGTCCGTACACCTCCACTTGCACTCCCCACATACACTTTATACCCCTCCCCCCTCCTCCACAAGAGATTAACCACCAGCCAACCTGATTCACATGACTCACACCAACATACAGAAGTGCACATTAGTACACACAGTCCATACACATACCCGTACACCTCCAATTGCACTCCCCACATACACTCTCTACCCTCCCCCCCCTCGTCCACAAGAGATTAACTACCAACTAACCTGATTCACATCACTCAGCCCAACATACAGAAGTGCACATTAGTACACACAGTCCATACACATCCATACACCTCCATTTGCACTCCCCACATACACTTTCTACCCTCCTTCCCACCCGTCCCCCAACCACCAACCAACCTTAAGCACATCATCACACAAGGATTGTCTTGCATGGAAGCTTCCTCTACAACAAACAACATCATACACACTTCAGCTAGTGCATATAACTTCTTTGATTAACTATACCTCCACCTTGTGCGCATCAATTTCGGGNGTTTCCTCTGTGTCGCACCGCACCACTGGCCACATCTTGCTTTGTGGCACGCGTTGTGATTTTTCTGTATTCCCTCCTTTGTACCATCCACTAATACAGCTGCTCTTGTCCACATTGCTTGCTCCCTTTCTCCGATGCATACGCAGCTGCTGCATCACTGCCTGTCCAGGCCTCCACTTTCCCTGCTCCCTGTGTAGCTGAGTGTCTTGACTACGCTAAGGGAGAAACGCATCGGTCCCCCATTTCCCACACCTGACAGCCGCACCGCCCGTCCGCGTTGACTTTTTGCATGCTGACATCATGAGTCCTCTTGCCCATGACACCCCTGAGTGGTGTTGGGCGTTTTTTCCTTTGCGTCAATGATCACTTCTCACGCATGTGCTGGGTCTTTGCCCTTTAGCAAAAAAGTGATATCTGCCCGATCTTTGAGTCTTGGCTTCTTCAGGTTGAACTTTTCTGTGGTCATTGTCTATGCACATTTTTCTATGATAGTGGTGGCAAGTTCATGGAACCCAGTGCTCGTTTCTTTTCTTCTTACAGGGTGTGTATGGAGCCCCCGGCTCCCTACATACCTTAGATGAATGGCATCTTCAAACGCTAGAACCACACTGTCGCTGATAGTTTCCTCAATCTTCTCACTGTGTCGCACCTGCCTTCTCTCGTCTTCTTCTTTTCAGGCAATTTCCTACATGAAGTGAGTTTGGAACCATGTTCCTCATGGTTCCCTTCCCCAACATGTCACCCTCATTTAACTCTGGTTTGGTTGCCAGGCAGATGTCCATCTTGTCCACATCTGGGGCTCTGCCACTATCGAGTTTCTCCCTGAAGACCTTCATGACAGAAAACCAAGTCCCCCGCTTGTCTCTACACCTTCCTTGGTGGTCCTGCCATGTCTAAGGCATGGCGGTTCTGAGACGCTGACCAGTCTACTGTAATTGAGTTGTGCAACACACTTTTCCTTGAGGGCGTCTTTCCATGTAACTTGTCCCGTGTCACTCCATCCTCCTCTCTTTCTGTGTTCCATTGGCTTGGGAAGGATGGTTCTGTCTCAACCTCTGGTCTCTGTGGCCCATCTCTTCCATCCTCTGGCACAGTCTCTTGTGTTCATTCTCTGCCCTATACGTAGGCGTCACCGGTCACTTCCACTGACAATGAGTCTCCCATTCTTTCCTCGCCATTCAGCACCCCGAATCCTTCATTCCTAGAGCTATCATCAGTCCCTACTTCTTCTGCACCGACATCTCCAGAGTCGGCAAATGTCTCTACCATTATCAGTGCTCTGACACATTCTCCTCATGATTCACATACCGCTTCTGTGTCACAGATCACGGAGCCTGCCAATGTCCCATTGTCACGGCATGATTTGGAAACCCCTGTTGTCGGCCGAGATCCATACATGCATGGAGGGAGAGCTTGCTTTCTCTCCCAGACATCAATCTCTCACTCCTTTCAGGGTTGCACATGCTCCAGTGCATTCTCCTCCACTGCTGGGTCGTCTGCTAGACCCACTGGTCTTGATGCACTTGGACTTGCTGTCAGCAATGGAACATGCACTGCACACGATTTCCATAGTTCCTTTGATGCCTCTGACGCAGGCTATGTTGCTGTATTCCTTGCAGCGAGTGGACTTCCCACACTTCCACAAGAGCCTTCCACAGTTTGGCAGGCTCAAGAGGCAGCTGATGTTGACCTCTGCAAAAGGGCGATAAAGGAGGAGGTGCGTGCACCCAAGGAGCATAAACTCTTTGAGCTTGTGGACCTCCCAGCGAGCCTCAAAGATGTCTCAGCTTGCCTGGAACTTCAAAAGAAGCTGAAGCCTGATGGAAAGGTTGACCAATACAAGGATCTTTTCAAAGCAAAAGGATTCTCTTAGATCCCTGTGATTAACTTCGATGAATCATTCAATTTATTTGGATTGTACACCACATCTTGTGCATTTCTAAGCCTCTTTGCAAAGCATGACTGGGAACGAAAGTAGATGGACGTCAACACCGAATTCATGCACAAACATTGCAACAAGGATATTCACATGATACAGCCATCCTGTTTCACTGATAGCACGAACAAGGTCTGGAAACTGTGAAAGGATCTGTATGGACTCATGCAATCTTAGCTCTGCTGGATCATGGAGATCTCCTCCACTCTTGAGAGAGGTGGCTGTTGCTGCAGCACCATTGACCTGGTACTCCTTTTGAGTGCCTCGTCAGAGTCCTTTGTGACCATCCTCGTCTACATCAATGACCTGTTCATAGCCCCCCCCAGTCCCGCTACTATCCATTCTTTCAAGGCATTCAAGCAGTGCACATTCAAGATGAAGGACTTGGGCCCAGCTCGAGTGTTTCTTGGCATGGATCTGGAATGCAATTGTTAGTGTCACACTCTCCATTTGTATCAGGCTGCTTACGTTCCTAGTATCTGGGAGTACTTTGCCTCTTTGTTGGCCGATACCCCTACTCCTTCCGCTCCAATAACCACAACAGGACCGCGCCTTCTGAAGTTCCCCAAATCATCACAACTTGGAGAGGAATTCAATATCATCGTTCAACTTAGTATGATCGGGTCTCTCATGTACCTTGCCACCACCACTTAAGCAGATGTGGCCTTCTCGGTTAACGTCTTGGTCCAGTTCAACCCAACAGCCTCGTTGGAGGCACTGTATGGCTGCATTATGTGTTTTCTGTTACGTACTCTCTACAACATGTGTAGGACTATGCTATTGTGCACAACCCTATGTGGTCATTGGTGGCTACACTGACAGTAACTTGGCACATGATACAGATGCAAGTAATTGCACAAGATACATCTTTATCGTTTTTCAGACTGCTATCTCTTGGAAGAGTTTAAAACAGGGATACGTTGCTTGCAAATAAATTGAGGCCAAGTGCATGGTACTCAGTGCAGGTACTTGTGGGAGCGTGTGGCTTTGCCGTTTGCTACAGCAATTGCATGTACCCATCCACTACATCACTCGGCGCTACCAAAACAATAGCACAAAGGCGATTGCTGATCACGATGACATGCATCATTCTACAAATCACATGAACATGGAGCATCACTTTGCCTGAAAGCACATTGTTGTGAGAGAAGTACAAGTTTTCTGGTTTGATGGTTGTGAAGAGAGTGCAGAGTCTCTTACCAAAGCTCTAAGCAGTGGCATGTTCGAGGCGTCTATGCATGCTGTTGGTTTGCTGTGCACTAAAACCACTGACTGCTGTGACTATGCCTTCCTCTTGCTCATGAGTTGTTCTCTCCCATTGCGTGGGAGTGTGTTGTCCTTGCTCTTATGTGTATTTGGCTTGTACATCTGTGGATTATGGGGGAGTGTTTTTAATCAGGTGTAAAACATGCAGGTGACCTGTTGACTCTGTTCACACATGCACCATCTTTGCAGGTGAGTAATCTGAAGTGAAGCTCTTAGATGCTGCATCAGAGCACGTCCAAGGAATCATGCATTGCTGGCATCTCAGGCTAATGCAAGAGTGATGCCTGTAGTATACAACCAGGATGCCTTTGAGAGCACAATTTCTGTGATCAGCAGAACTTGCTTGGTTTGTTCTTAGCAAAACATAGAGCAACATATGATAAGGGGGAATAAACCCACATATGCTCATGGTCGATGTGATTGACTGTGTCTTAGTCATGCATGATTAGATAGGTTGTTTCTCAATGATGCTGGGTTGCTGATCCTACAGGACCACACGACCGGTTCACTCCGGCCTGTGAGAAACCACCAGCAGCAGGTTCGGCGACAGGTCTTGTTTGATCCCAGGGTGGCGTCTGGGTCCCATGTCGATCCCCTCTCATGGGTGGCCAGGTCAATTGGCTTTTATCACTTTGCTTTCCTACTACCCATAGACTCACTTCTGTTATCCTTGTCCTTTCGACTCAAACGAGGTTGCTCCGTTCCATGGCACCGTGTGTCCACTCATGCTTTCATGCTTGGCCACACCTGCTAGTCTAGAAATCTCTACTACCTACAAACAGAATTTTTCATGTTCTTCACANGCAGTATACAATCAGGATGCCTTTGAGAGCACAATTTCTGTGATCAGCAGAACTTGCTTGGTTTGTTCTTAGCAAAACATAGAGCAACATATGATAAGGGGGAATAAACCCACATATGCTCATGGTCAATGTGATTGACTGTGTCTTAGTCATGCATGATTAGATAGGTTGTTTCTCAATGATGCTGGGTTGCTGATCCTACAGGACCACACGACCGGTTCACTCCGGCCTGTGAGAAACCACCAGCAGCAGGTTCGGCGACAGGTCTTGTTTGATCCCAGGGTGGCGTCTGGGTCCCATGTCGATCCCCTCTCATGGGTGGCCAGGTCAATTGGCTTTTATCACTTTGCTTTCCTACTACCCATAGACTCACTTCTGTTATCCTTGTCCTTTCGACTCAAACGAGGTTGCTCCGTTCCATGGCACCGTGTGTCCACTCATGCTTTCATGCTTGGCCACACCTGCTAGTCTAGAAATCTCTACTACCTACAAACAGAATTTTTCATGTTCTTCACAAGTTTTTGTTAATAGTGACATCTGTTGATCAAATCCAACTTGACACGCCCTTTGAGAAAGTGGTAGGAAGCTTCTTAGCCTTTCTACAGCTGACGTCGTGACACTGTCCAGCCAGATGACGCACAGTCAAACAAGCATGTGTAAGGAACAGGAAGGCTTGTACTAGGGAGAAGTGCACAGTATCACAATCTTCAATAGCGTGGCAAATTTGTGTGAAGATTTCTGGTATTCTGCAGATTAGTACAGAGTTGCATGGAATGAAGATGACTTGTACAGATTGTACATAGTTGCACAAAGTTGTGCAGACTTGTACGGACCTACAGAATTTTAAGGAACTGTATGGACTTCTACGGAATAATGAGGAATTTCCTGGATTTATTCAGACCTTTACAGACCTGCACAGAATTGAACAAAGTTATAAAGGCTTTAACATACTTGTAAGTGTGGATTCATATAAAATATGTAGAATAATTTGGATTTGTGCAGACTTGTACGGAGTTTTACTGAATTTTATAGACTTGTGCGGATTTATACGGATCTAGAAAGACTTGTACGGAGTTGTATGGCGGTGTACATCATACTTCATAGTTTTAGATTCTTGTAGGGACTTGTAGGGAGCTGTACGGACATGTATGGGCTTGTACGAACTTGTACGGTTTTCTATGAACTTGAACGGACTTGTATGGTCTGATACAAACTTTTCCATGATTGCGGAGACTTGTAAGGAATTGAACAGACATGCACGGACCTGTTCGGAGTTTCATGGACTTGTACAGAGCTGTACGGGTCTGCATGGGCTTGTACGGGATCTTATAGACTTGTACAAATGTTTAATGTATTGTACAAGTGTGAACATACTTGCACTGACTTGTATGGATATTTACGGACAGGTATGGATATGTATGGAGTTTCATGATATTGTACAGACATGTACGGAGTTGTACGGGCTTGTACGGAGTTCCACGGACTTGTACATGCTTGTAAGGAGTGAAACAAGATAGCATGGAATCGTACGGACTTGTGAAGATATGTACAGAATTGTGAGGACTTGTACCAAAATTTAGGGATAAGCACGGACTTGTAGAGTCCTATTCAGACTTGTATGGACTTGTGTGGAATTACACGGACTTGTACTGAACGTTACTGCTTTTTAAAGAGCTGTACATGCCTGTATGGACTTGAACAGACATGTATGGACTTGTCCATGTTAAACAGGGCAGGGTGAGGGGAGGAGGTGGGGGGCGTATGGAGTCGGGAGTTGGCCGCGGGGCTAACTATCCCTCTCGAGAGTTGTGAGGGGGAGAGGCTCTCGAGAGCTCTGAGGGGGGAGCGCTCTCGAGAGCTTGTGAGGGGAGATCAAGGTAATCGTGACTTAGCATGAGAGAGGATTGAGAAGAGAAACGTAAACACCTTTTTTAGAAAAGAATGAGAGAGAGGAGGGCGAGGACCGCCCCCTACCGGGTCGGCCTCGCCAAGCACATGATGTCAGCAGGCTGGAGCATGTTGCGCGGCGCAACATGCTCCAGTCAAGGCAACCCTATCCCCATGCAAGTGGCGAGGGGGGGCTTTTGCTCCCTTTCAAGGGGGGAGCGAAAGGCCCCCTCGTTTGGTGCGAGTGCACCACCTGGCTAATGCGCAAGTCAGAGGATGTGCGATGGCTCCCAGCAGCCAGATTTGCAAGGAGCACACGAGCGCAGGAGTCAACCCGGCAAAACAAGCCCGGCTAGCAAGCTAAGTAGAGAGTAGGACTCAACTAGGTGCACTAACACAAGTAGCAACAAACGTTTGCTACTTTAACACGATAGCGCAAGCAAGGGTGGGTGCCCCAAGCAGAAAGCTTGAACACCACACCACAAGCCCCAAAGGAACACCAGAGGAAGCCGCTATGGTGAAGGTGACACAGAGCGCCGGCGGAGACATCTGGCCAAAGGATCCCACTAGGGGCGCACGACAGCTGCGCCCTGCAGGAAGGATGCGTCCATAACACCCTGCCACATGGAGTCCACCAGAAGCACCCGACCAGTAGCACCCGTCCAGAAGCGCCTCTGCCAAAAAAACCCCACCAGAAGCACACCACCGAGGCTCCCACCAGTAGCCCCCATCCAGAAGTGCCCGACGAGAAGCACCCAGCCGAGACACCCCTGCCAGAAGCGCCATGCGGCCATGAGTGGGAGTCCCGATGCGTGCAGCGAGGGCGGGAAGAATCAAGGACCTGCACCCCACCACCCAGAGGCACACGGCAATAGGGACACCAACAGGACATGAGAGGGGAGAGGGGTCAGAGGGAAGGGACGGGAAGGAGAGGAGATGGGTGGAGACAGACGGAAAACGCCACGCCGAAGACAGAGGGCATCGGATGTTCAGGAGCCTGCAAGAGACGCGCACACGGAGGGGAAAAGCGGAGAGCACGGGTAGGAGTAGAGATGCAGCATACGAGCGGTCATCGAGCAGAGGACCAAATGACGTAGGGACGGGGAGTGGGAAGAACAGAGAAAAATAGTAAAGTAGTCTCAGTCGAGTGGGGGCAAGGTTTGAAGACTGATAGAAGCGATACTCGAAGCGAAGGCGGGCTGATGGAGGGCCTTCGTGAGGAAGTCCACGAGCTGGAACTCAGCAGAGATGAACCGGAGAGAGACATTGCCTGCCGCGACCACGTCACGCACGTAATGGTGCTCAACGTTGATGTGCTTGGTCCGACGGTGAAGCGCACCAGCGTTCCTGGCAATGGCCAACCCACTCTCACTGTCGGTGTGGAGAGACACGGCTGGGGTGGGGAGACGAAGTTCGCCGAGAAGATGACGAAGCCACACTGCCTCGGCGGCAGCACCACCCAAGGCCATGTACTCGGCCTCTCCAAGGCTGAGAGCAACGCAGCCCTGCTTGCCGCTGTGCTAGGAGATGGCAGCAGGGCCAAGGAGGAAGACGAATCCGTTACGGCTGCGGGCGTCCGAGTCGCGGACGTAATCCCTGTCGGCGTAGCCTGCCAGGAGAGGTACGTCCAACCCTGCCAGAAAGACGAGACCGGCATGTGCAGACCCAAGGACGTATCGAAGGACGTACGCGACCGCCTGGAGGTGAACCGTGCAAGGCTCGCGGGCATACTTGGCCAAGACATTGACCGTGCAGGCGATGTCAGGGCGCGTGGTGCCAGCGAGATACGTGAGCGCGCCAATGATGGACTGAAACGTGACGGCGGACTCTAGCGCACCGACTCCACGTTGTGGGCCACATGAAGGGCGAGCTGAGTACCCGGTGGCATGGGCGAGGAGGCAGCAGGGAGAGGACAAGAGAGGTCGTCGACAGAAGCAAAGCGGTCTGTACGAGTGCATGTAGCGCTCCTGATGGACTAACAGGCAGTCAGGAAGGCGCTCGATCTGCATGCCCAAGAACATGGCCGCAAGGCCAAGGTCCTTCATGCGGTACGCCAAAGAGAGAACATCCTTTGCCTCGGAGATTGCAGAGGAGGAGGGAGAGGTAATGAGAAGGTCATCGACATACACCAGGATGAAGGCAGGCACGAGAGTCGTGCCACCAACGAAGAGGGAGGGGTCGGACCGTCTAGGACGGAAATCTCCACGGACAAGGGTAGACGAGAGCTCCTCGTTCCAACAACAAGGGGACTGGCTCATACCGTAGAGCGCGCGACGGAGGTGACAGACGCGTCCAATACCATGGGAGAAGCCCGGGGGCTGGACCATGTAAAGCTCCTCCTCTAGACGACCGTGGAGAAAGGCGTTGTTCACGTCCATCTGACGAAGCTCCCACCGAAAGTGGGCTGTGAGACAGATGACAACGCGGCTAGTCGTGAAGCGGCCGACAGGGGCGTAGGTGTCAGTGAAGTCGACGCCGGGGACCTGGGAGTAGCCCTTGGCGGTGAGGCAAGCCTTGTACCGGTCGAGGGCACCCGAGGCAGTGAACGTCTTGCGTAGGACCCACTTGGCCTTGATGGCCGTGCGACCGGGAGGAAGGTCGGCGAGTTCGAGTACACCATGCTCAGCCAGGGCGGCAAGCTCGGCAACACAAGCCGCGTGCCAGGCAGCGGCGTCCGGACGAGCAAGGGCGTCGGTGAGAGTGAGGGGGTCGGACTCATCAAGGGGGGAAGGAGAGGAAGACGAGGGCAGAAAAGAGGTGATCGCGAGGGCACGAGTAGCAGACGCCGGGGCATCGACGAAGCGGTAATCAGTGTAGGCATCGAGTGCATGGCAAAACTCGAGATGGAAGAAGTGGCGACCGTGGGCGTGGCCCGGATGGAGGGTGTACTGCGACAAAGGGCGAGACAAAGGGAGCACAACAGCAGATGAGGGAGGAATGGAGGAGGAAGGGAGGGGAGCAAAGACAGCTGGAGGGGGGGGTGGTAGAGATGGAGGGAAAGGGACGGTGGACGCGGGAGCAGAAAAAGGGGGGGGAGAAGTGAGTGGGGGAGAGATGGGTGACGATACGACAACGGGAGGAAGTGTGCAAGTATGGAGAGAGGAGGTGAAAGAGGGTGGGATGGAAGGGGAGGTGAAGAGCGACACAACGGAGACCCGGGAGGGAGAGGGAGGGGACAATGCAGGGACTAGGGATGTGGATGCGACTGGGAGAGGAGCGACTGGAGGGAAAGGAGAGACGGGGGACGAGGAGGAAGGTCGGGGGACAACGGGGAGGTGGACAGAGGTGCAGGTAAGGGCACAAGCAGTGCGGGAGTGAGTGCAAGGGGAGACAGGGAGGGGGGAGGAGGGGTGTCCAGGAGAGACTGAAGGAGCGGAGAGGCAGGGACGGGCGGAGTGGGGGAAAGTGTACGAGGAGAGNGGAGGGGACAACGCAGGGACTAGGGATGTGGATGCGACTGGGAGAGGAGCGACTGGAGGGAAAGGAGAGACGGGGGACGAGGAGGAAGGTCGGGGGACAACGAGGAGAGGGACAGAGGTGCAGGTAAGGGCACAAGCAGTGCGGGAGTGAGTGCGAGAGGAGACAGGGGAGGGGGGAGGAGGGGTGTCCAGGAGAGACTGAAGGAGCGGAGAGGCAGGGACGGGCGGAGTGGGGGAAAGTGTACGAGGAGAGAGAGGAGGAGGGGGAGGAGGGACGGAGGGTCGAGCCCAGGCAGCGTGTGAGCACATCCACGAGTGTGGGTGTGGGGGAACACCGAGAAGAGAAGCCGGGCTGGAGACGGGAGGGTGAGGGGAAGCTGTGAAGGGGATGGACGAAGGAGGGGGATGGGCAGCGAAGGGGAGTGAGAGGAAGGAGGAAGGGGCGGAAGGGTCCCGCGAGATAGGACATCGACCAGAGGAGGGATGGGCAAGGGGTGGGCAGAGGAGGCGGCAGTGGGCGAGGACGGCGGAGACGGTGTCACCGCAACAAGGACGGGGTCGCCCACAGGATCGACAGGGGAGGACGCCCGGGACGGGACGTCCTCTGGACTATCCTCGATAGAGAGGAGAACAGGGTCGGCGCTACGATTGGGAGACGGCGCACGGGGAAAGCCCACCACCTGAGGCGCCGTCAGAGTAGAGGGAACTGGAGGAGGGGAGGGAGGGAAGCCGGGACGAGAGACAGGGAACGACACGGGGGACGGTAATAGGGGAGGGAGGGGAGAGACAGACGGCGGACTGCCACGGCGATGCGAGGGAGGTAAGGGAGGCGGAGGAGGGGTGAGAGGTGGGGAAGAGGGAACGGGCAGAGAGGTGGGAGGTGGATCGGGGAGGGGGGAGATGACGAAGGAGCAGGGGGAAGAGGAGAGGAGACAGACGTGGGAGGAGGCCCCATCGTGGAGACAGTGTCGGGCGCAGGAGGAAGAGGAGGGATCTCAGGGCAGGGCGGGGGGACAAGCGAAGAGGGTAGGAAGGAGGGAAGGACGGGAGGAGGGGAGTAAGAAGTCGGCGGCGGGGCGGTCGAAGCTGGCATGGGAGGAGGGACAAGAGCATAGGTGGCTGAAGGCACGGGAGGCACGGGGGAAGCCACTGGGGGAGGCGAAGAAGGGGAGGGAGCACCAGTGACCACAAGACCGTCAGAAGTGTAAGCCATGGCAAAAGTCGGGGGAGGGAGACAGTGATCGGCACGGAAGGCGCCATAAGTCAGCTGCTCGAAGAAACGAGCATGACAAGTCTCGATAAGGCGATGGGCGACAGGGTCCCAGAAGTGGTGTGCACGAGAATGAGGCGTAACTCCAAGAGTGACACAGAGGCACCCGGGCGGATTGAGCTTCCCTGTCCTAGAAAGGGGAGTAAGGTAAACAGTGGACATGGTGCGCCAAAACCACAGCCTGATTGAGGTCGGCATGGCGACAAAAGAACAACTGGAACGGTGTGGTGTCGAGGGCAAGGGGGCCATGCGGGATCCGGTTCCAAACCCACGTGCGATAGCGGGCTGCCTCAGACCAGAAGCTCCGGCCTCGATCAAGGAAGCCAGCCTCAGTCATCATCGTACGTACCCCTTCAACGAGAGTACTGTTCCAACGCTCGGCCACCCCATTCTGTTGCGGAGAATAGGGGGCAGATAGCTCATGAACCACACCCTCACGGTCAAAGAATGACGCTATGGCACCGAAGAACTCGCCACCTCAGTTGGATCGAAAGCGCAGTAACTAGTGGCGACTCTATTGCAGCACGGATGCATACCACGACTGAACAGTCTAGGCAACATTGCTCTTTGCCCGTAGAAAGAAGACCCATGTATAACGAGAATAGTCGTCGATCAAGCAGAGAACATGCGTGACATGCTCAGCGAGATACTCATCCTGAAGAGGACCAAGGATGTCAGCATGCACGAGCTCAAGAGGAGTAGACGTGCATGAGGGGGAGGAGGGAAAAGGAAGACGATGCATCTTGCCGACGGCACAAAAGATGCAATCAGCAGCACAAGGGGCACAAAAGGAGGGGTCGGACAAGCCGTCGGCTAGAAGGGCACAGAGGAGGGAAGCCACAGCAGGGGTGGGAAGATGGCAGAGGCAACGATGAAGAAGGTGCAAGTGGGCCAAGAGAGAGAGAGCGACAAGCACAACTGCATCTGCGGCGGGCGCAGAAACAGAGTGTGGGCCGAGAACCTGATAAAGACCCTCGCCGGGAGGCCGACGACCTCAGAGGATGACGCGACCACTGGCGCAGTCAGTGACAGCGACGAGCCCGAGGGCGTAGGTGGTAGAGAAACAGCAGACGTCGGGGGCCGGAATAGATAAAAGGGAAAAATCAAGAGTCTGGACGTAGAGGACAGAGGTCAAGGTGAGGGAGCCGACCGAAGAGGTGAGGCAAAAGGTGCCCAGACCAAGCACAAGGAGGGGGGCTCCATCACGAGTGTACACTGAAGTGATCGTAGAAACAGGGCTGAACTCTGTGAACAGCTCACGAGCGGGACACATGTGGTCACCACCACCAACCCCGCCAGGCGGAGCCCGAACAGCAAGGGCATGAGCCGCCGGAGGAGGGAGGAGGCCGGGCAAGGCGTCGGACAAGACAGGCTTGGCAGGAGAGACGGCAGGGAGACCGCCTGGAAGGAGCAAAGCCCGTCCAATAGAACCGGCCAGACAGTGCCAGGAGTCTGGTACGCAGCCTGGAGGGTAAGTGCGAGAGGGAAGGAGGTGAGGGCGCCGGAGAAGGAGGACCCAAGGCCAGCGAAGACAGAAATAACAAAGGCCTGATTGGACAAGGAGACACCCGCAGTGAAAAGCTCGCTCTGAAGGAGCTCCGCGCGGCCTAGGTAGGCACCTAAGGACTCGTCGGGGTGGCGGCGGAGAACCCAAAGATCAACAAGGAGAGAGGAAGCGGAGCAAAGAGAGTCAGACGAGTAAAGCGCAAGAAGTGTGGTCCACGCCTCACGAGGGCGAGCGGGATGGGCGGCGTTGGGTGCAAACCGATCGAGCTGACGAAGGGCGATGGGCAGCAGAATACAGGAGGTGGAAAGCAAGAGCACTGCGGTCAGGATGAACAAGAGGAAGAGAAGGAGAGGGGTCATAGTGCTCCCAGAGGCCGTGCATGTGGGCCCAGGGCACAAAGCGGGAGGACCAATCAGAGAACACGGTGCCTAGGACATGACCAGGGGCGGCAGTCAAGGGGAGGGACGAAGCAGGGGAGGGGCAGAGACCACGGCGGGCGAGCTGAGCAACTGCAATGGCAAGCGCGGTGACTGGATCACCACGGGTAGGGGCGCCAACTGGGACAGCACCACAAACTGGGGGGAAACCACCAACAGGAGCCACGCCACCGGCGGGCAGGGCATCGCCGGGTGGGATGGCAGGGCTAACAGGAAGGGCACCACCCGCAGCAGCAACACCGAGAGGGGCGTCGGCATGGCCAGGAGCGATGGCACGAGGCGGGGCGACGGCAGTGTCGGGGGTGACAACGGTACCGGAAGGGACAGCAAACCCATGGGCGATCGTGCCACCAAGGATGACGCCACCACCGAGGGCGACAGAAACTCCAGCAATCCCAGTACTGCCAGCGAGGGTAGCACTCTGAGGGGCTACGGGACCGCCAGGAGTGAGAACACCGCCAGGGGGAACAGCACTAACGGGAACGACGACACCCGCGGGGGCAACGGTAGGGCGCACACGGTTTCCAGAGGTGTCAGGATTGGGACCGACGGGAGCGGAAGCGACGACAGGAGGAAGGGGGGGAATATCACGGGGAGCACCGACAGGGCGGAAGGCGAGGGCATCAAGGATAAGGGTGCACACCGGGTAAGATTCCTGGATCCCAGGTTGGATCCTGATCCCCGGTTCCGGATCCAAGGATGGATTCGGATGCTCTGATCCAAGAAAAGATCCCCGGATCCTATGGATCCTCGAATCTTTTCCGGATCCTATAGGGTGAGCAAGGATGATGCCTTACATTGTTTACTCCTAACCCCATTTTCCCTTCTTTTACATGTGGTGAAAAGATCCCCGGATCCCGGATCGAATCTTGATCAAGGATCCGGATCCCTGGATCCGGATCTGGATCCGGATCTGGATCCGGATTCATGGATAAGATCCCTGGATCCTAGGATTTGGTGTGCAGCCTTAATCAAGGATGGCCGCGGAGAAAGGGAACTTAGGAGCCCGGGTGGGAAGTGGGCGGCGGTGGGTTGGAGAAGGGGGGGGCACGGAGTGCCGCTAGAGCCGCGGTGACGGCAGCCTTAGCAGCAGAGCGAGGAGAGAGGACGAGGGAGTCGTCAACGATGCCGGCGTCAACAGAGGCGGGGGGACTTGGAGCACGGGGAGAGACATCCTCCGACGCTTTCTCACGGGCCGCCCGGGCTGCAGTGGCAACGGCAAGGGTGCCAGAGAGACTGAAATCCGCCATGACGCTGCTAGGTGTAGGCCAAGGGGCAAGGGAGGCAAGGAAGGAATGACTACAAGAGGAGCGAACATGCAAGGGAGAAGAAGGACGGACCAGGGTGTTCGGTGTGTATTTAGAGAGGTGCATTACAGGAGGGAGGGGAACAGGAGAGGGAGGACGAGGGGCACCGGGGAACAGGAGAAGGGACAGATAGACAGACAGACCCAGAACACACGCAACCAGGGAGGAAGAACAGAGAGCGAGCCAGGGGGCATCACACAGGGGTACGAGAAAAGCACGCACAGGGAGGAAGGAAGGGGCATGAGGGAGTGAGAGAACGGAGATGGAGAGAGAGAGAGAGGGAGTGAGGAGGAGAGAGAGAAAGAGAGAGAGGAGGAATGTAGGAGGGATACATCGGAGAAGAGAAGCAGAGAGAGAAGAGACAGGGAGGCGAGGCAGAGGGTGCGGAAGACAGGGAGTGAGATGGCGTAGCGGGAGACTAGAAATGAATGGGGCGACGGAAGGAGAGGGCAGAGAGGAGGGGGGGCTAGGGGAGGAGAGGAAGGAGGAAGAGAAGGGAGCAAACACGGGGGGAAGGGATGGAGAGTGAGAGAGAGGAGGAAAAAAAGAGGAGAACAACACGGCAAGGGAGAGGAGGAGAAGGGACAAGGGAGGCAAGGAAGACGAGGCGGGAGACAGGGCGGGAGGCGGCGAAGCGGGAGACCAGAACTGGACGGGGCGACGGGAGATGAGGACAAAAAGGGAGCAAAGACGAGAACAAGGGCGAGATGAATGAGAACAGCCACATGAGACACTTAGAGCAGGCACACAGTATAGGCAAAGCAAGAATGGGAATCAACGAGGAAGCGGGGCGTACTAAAAAGGAGACGAGACAATGAGGGGATGGACACAAGCCACCAACGGGGCACATACGAGGCGCAGGGGAACACACACAAGGCGCAGAGAAGGCACGAACAGACAGCAAGGAGAGGAGTGGGGAGGGGAGGAGAAAGAGCAAGGCGAAAGACAGAAACAGAGGGGGAAGGAACGAGCTCACCGAGAAGCCGAGGCAAAGGTCGGAAGGGAAGGGGATGCGCGTCCAAAAGTTCAAGGATGAAGAGCCCGGACGAACCCGAGAGCCCGCGCACACCCACGAAGGTGGAGGCCAATGACAGGATACAGGCAGGAGGGCGGATAGGCCAGAGAGGGGTTCAGGAAGAACGTAAGAGCAAGGACACTAGAGAGGAACCAAATGATGAAGGTGAATTAGTGATAAAGAAGGAAGGGAGAAGAAAGGCACAAGGGTGGAACAGGGAGAAGTGGAGGGGGGAAGATGGGCGGGCAAAGGTCAAGGGGGGGAAGGGAAGGAAGCAGAAAGGAAGAAGGGACAGGAGCCAGAGAGGGAAGACGGGAGAGGTATGGGGAGAGAACAGTGGGAGAAGGAAGGGGGAAAAGGAGGGG
>SZWC01001379.1:147539-162934 GCA_023375785.1 Penium margaritaceum
TGTGTGTGTATGTGTGTGTGTGTGTGTGTGTGTGTGTGTGTGTGTGTGTGTTTGTTTGTTTGTGTGTGTGTGGACCTGCAGGACTGCCTGACGGAAAGCAAGAGACTCTCGGAGAGTGTGGGAAGGCCATTTCCAGCAAAGCATGTCCCTAAATTGTCATGGCCGGGGCCTAAGTTCCCCACGGACCGAGTTTTACCCAGGAGGAGAAGGGCCGTGCAAACATCCCCAGTGGCCTTCTATGAGCAGCCGTTGCAATGTGCCACACCATCTGAAGGTCCGCACCATGCTCGGGGTAACGTAGTGGTTGCATCATCTTCCGAGAAGAGCCATGGAGCAGTTCTGGCAGCCTTGGCTATGGAGGGTGGACCAAGACAAGGAACCCCAAATGGTGGATATCTGGCATGAAGCATCCTTGGCCATTGGATGCCATGTTGTTAAAGCGGCAGAAGAGAGAGCCGTGACATATCGCGCTTACCGGTGTTATCAGCAGGAGCTCCAACATGTGCGAGAGACAGACCGTCAGGCACCTGCCTCTCAAGCCATAAGACACACCACTTGCAGACCACTAACATTTCGACGAGTCATGCCCAAGGAATCTGCTTAGCTGGTGGCTTGGTGGATGGTGCTAGTGCAGGGTGTGGGAGCGGACAATCACATGCCTGTGAGAGATACCATGCAGGGGGCGTCTATTGTTTGCTTGTGTTACTGATAGATGTTCACCATTCCTTTCTGTGTGTTCATGCTGTCCATGATGATGCTATATGATTTTTCTTCATGTCCTCTATATCATGCATTGATTGAATGAATACATTTCTTCCCTGGGCATGACCTTTGATCAGATATCATCATGTTGCATGCTGACAAGTTAGGTGAATTTCCAATGATTGAGATTGACCCAAGTAGGATATGAGCTAAAGAATTTTTGTTGTAATGTACAATGGCAATGCCTGATAATGTCTAGAAATGCCTGGGTAATGCTTGGAATTGCGTGGACAATAACTGGCTATGACTTACAATGCCTGGAAATGCCTGGAGATGCATGGCAGTGCGTGGGCACTGCCTAGAAAAATGTGGGTAAGGTCTGGAAACTTTTGGGAATGCCTGGAAATGTCAAGGAAATGTATGGCAATGCCTCATAATGATTGGGAAATGCCTCACAATGCCTGGAAATACTTCACAATACCCGGGCAACGCCTTTCAATGCCAAGAAAATGCATGGAAATGCATGGCCATGCCTTTGCTCTGCCTGGCCATGCCTGGCAATGCCTCTGGAATGCGTGGCAATGTCTGGCAATGCCAGGGAAACGCCTGGCAATCCTTGACAATGCCTCACAATGCCATCAATGCCTGGGTGATATATTGCAATGTGTGGACAATTCCTAGCAATGTCTAGCAATGCCTAGGCAATGCATGGCAATGTTTGGACAGTTCTTGGCAATGCTTGGCAATGCATAGCAATGCATAGTAATACTGGATAATTCTTGGCCAATGCCTGGAAATACCTTTGCAATGCCTGGCAATGCCTAGTAATGCCTAGGCAATGCATGGCAATCCCTGGGCATTGTTTGAAAATTCTTAGGCAATGCCTGGTAATGACTTGAAATGCCTGGATTTGCCTCTCAATGCCTGGACAATGCCTGGAAATCCTTGGGAAATACCTGGCAATGCCTGGGCAATGCTTGGCAATGCCTGGGCAATGCGTGATAATGCCTGGCAATTCCAGGCCAATGCCTGGGCAATGCCTGGCAATGCCTAGTAATGCCTAACAATACCTCACAATGCTTGGGTGATGCATTACAATGCATGGAAATGCCTGGAAATTCCAGACAATGCCTGGGGTATGTCTGGTAATGCTTGGGCAATGTCGAGAAATTCCTCGCAATGTCTGGGTAATGTCTGGCAATGCCTGGGTAATGTCTGGCAATGCCTTGCAATTCCTGGGCGATGCCAGACAATGCCTGGCAATGCTGACAATGTTTTGCAATGCCTAGAAATGACAGGGCAATTTCAGTGCAATGCCTGGCAGCGCCAAGAAATTCTAGGAAACACCAAATCAATGCATGAAAATGCCTGGCAATTCCTAGGCAATGGGTGGCAATGTCTAGCCATGCCTAGAAATGCCTGGCAATGCCTGGCAATGCCTGGGCAATGCCTTGTTATTCTTGGCAATATCTGGCAATGCATTAGAAATGCCTCACAATGATGAGGCAATGCCTGGCAATTCCCGGCAATGCATAGCAACACCTGGGCAACGCCCAACAATGCATGGCAATGCCAGGCAATGCTTGTCAATGCCTAGAAATTCCAAAGCGTTGCACGGGAAATGCCTTGCCATTCAAGCGCATTTCCTGAGCAATGTGTGGGGCTGTGTGACAATGCCTGGACAATGCCTGGAAATGCATGGCCATGCCTCGCACTGCGTGTTAAATCCTAGGCAATGCATGGAAATGTCTAAAAAATGCATGGACAAAGCTTGGCAATGCCTGGGCAATGCCAGGCAGTGCCTACACAATGCCTCGCAATGCCTGGCAATGCCTGGACAATGTGTGCCAATGCCAGGGTAATGCCTGGACATGCCTGGCAAGGCTAGTGTAATGGCTGGCAATGCCTGGGAAATGCATGGCCATGCCTGGCAATGCCTTGGAAGTTCCTGGAAGTGCCTTGAAATGCCTGGCAATGACTGTCAATGTCTGGGAATAAAAGGGATCTGCTTGGGGAACTCCTGGAAATGCTAGGCCTTGCCATGTAATGCAAGGGCAATGCCTGGAAATGTGTGGAAATGCATGAGGAATGCCTGGCAATGCTTAGCAATTCCTAGACAATTCCTGGTAATGGCTCGGAATTTCCTGGCATTGCCTAGCAGTTTTAGGGCAATGCTTGGCAATGCCTATCAACACCTGGCCAATTCCTAGCAATGCCTGGGCAATGCATTGCAATGCTTGGCAATGCATGGCAATGTGCAGGAAATGCCTGAGCAATGCTGGAAAACACCTCGATAATGCCAATCAATGCCTGAAAATGCCTGGAAATTCTTGAAAATGTCTGGGCAATACCTCGCAATGCTTGGGCAATGCCTGGCAATTCCTGGGCAATGTCTTGAAATGCCTTGCAATGCATGGTAAATGCCTGGAAATGCCTTGGAAATTCCTTTCAGTGCTCTGGAAATGCCTAGAAATGAGTGGCAATGTGTGGGCAATGCTTGGCAACTGATGGACTCCCCTAGGAGATGTTGAACTATGGACGGAAGAAATGGGATCGATCACCAACGAATGAGCAGAAAGGGCTTGGGTTCAGGTTCTCTTGGCATCACCTTCTAATGCTTGGTGATGACTGGCAATGCTCAACAATTCCCAACAATGCCTGGCAATGCCAAGAAAATGCATGGCAATGCCTGGCAATGGTGGGCAATGCATATAAATGCATGGGGAATGCCTAGTAATGATTTGGCAATGCCTGGAAATGTATGGACAATGCCTGGAAATCCCCAGGCAATGCTTGGCAACTCCTAGAAATGCCTGAAAATGCCTGGGAAGTGCCTGGAAATGCCTGGCAATGCGTGGGCAATTCCTGTCAATGCCTGAGCAATGCCAAGCAATGCTTGGCAATGCCTGGCAATGCCTCCCAATGCCTCGGAAATGCCTGGGAATGCCTATGCAATGCCTCGCAATGCCTGGAAATGTCTGGCAATGCTTGACAATGACAGGAATGATGTCTTGGCGTAATCTTTTCCACCACAAGTGTGCATGACTTCTTAGTGCAAAGAGAATTTCAAAGGGGTGTGTGCTTTGGATCGCCACAACACCAAATGAGCAGAATTCTGGCAGAATGCAGATGGCAGAAACGAGAAATGCCTGCGGACCATTGATGACTGGCTATTTTGTTCAGATTATATTAGATTCTTGTAGCCTGTGATCTAAGCTTTCCAACGCATCCAAGCGCGCCCAAAACGGAGCAGTAGAGCCCCTGCTACGGCCATTAGAGTAACCCATGGTGGAGCCGCCCAAACAAGCCCACGAACGGGAGTGACAGGAGGCGCTACGACGGTGGCCTGTCAAAGCGCCCTTCCTGTCATCCAAACGTGGGGAGGCTCGCCCTGTTCCAGAAGACCATGCAAATCCCTTTTGTTCATGACCCATGTGCCCTTGAAGCTCATTGAAGTCGAACTCGGATCACTGGTGGTGGAATTATGCCGTCACCAATGACTGAACCCAAATTCCACCCACTTACCACCCGAACTTTGGATGGGGCTATCTTTCTGAATCTTCAACCAAAAGCTCGAACTAACTGAAAGCTCGAAACCGCATGGCAAAATCCAAGGAACCCAAATCTGCAATAAGATTACATATACAACCACACTCTAGTGGTATAACCAGGAAAACGGCAAACAACATCCATGGCAGGGCTACTTTTTAACAGACAATGCCCGTGCAATGTCTGGCAATGCCTAGACAATGCATGAAAATGCTTTGGAAATGCTTGGAAATGCCTACCAATGCCTGGGAAATGCCTCAAAATTCCAGGCAATGCCTGGGAAGTGCCTGGAAATGCCTGGGAAATGCCTGGCAATGCATGGCAATGCCTGGAAATGACTTACAATGCCTGCCAATGCCAAGGCAGTTCTGGCAACGCCCTAAATTGCCTGGCAATACCAGGCAACGCCTGACAATGCCCGGGCAATGCCTACAAAGTACCTGAAAATTCATGGCAATGCTTGGCACCGCTTGTGCAGTTCCTTGCAATGCTCGGGCAAAGCCTGACAGTGCCTGGAAACGCCTGGCAATACCTGGCAATGCAAGGGAAATGCCTGACAAAGCCTGGGCAGTGTCTTGCAAAGCATGGCAATTCCTTGCAATGCTTGGCAATGCCTAGAAATACCTAGGCAATTCCTGCTAATGACTGAGAAATGCATTTCAATGCATGGCAATACCTAGCAATGCCAAGGTAATGCGTAGGCAATACATGGGAAAATCTTGGCAAAGCCTGGCCGCACCATCTTGTCCAACTCCTCTGCTGGTGCTGTATGTGTTGTGGATGCCCAGCACACTTTGCCTCCTGCCGCTGCTGCTGGTGGTAGCACCTTTGTATCCCGCTTCTCGGCTGCTACTACAGGCGGTGTTGGTGCCCTGTGTGCTTCACCTTCTGCTATTGCTGCCGCTGGTGGCAGCAGCTCCATCTCTTGCGGCCCGAATGCCGGCAGCCGGATCTGGCTGCATCTGCTTGGCGTATTGATTCACCATCTCCTTAACTTCCTTCTTCTCCCCCATCAAATGTCGTCCGTCATGTTCCATTGGGTGGAAAGCTTTGACATGCCTTGATGTGTGGAAGGAAGCCTAGCCTCCGGTGCCTTTTCCACCATCAGTTTTGGATTCGACTCTTGGCGTGTTTCGAGAGGAGGGGAAACAATCTTATGCTCCTAGCTATGAGTTGGCGATGAGCTTGTTGACATCGTGCTTGTTCTGCGGTGCCACTTCTTGGGTTCGGCCGCTGGCGTCACCTCTTGTTGCCCCATTGTTCCCACACGAGGTCCTTTCACCCCGGGTGATTCGTCCTCTACTGCTGGTGTGGACGTCTCCCACCCCCTTGGCATAGCTGCTGCTGCAGGAGGCCCAGACACCCAAGGTGCCTTGCATGTTGTGGCTGCCGCGGGTGCTGCCACTGCCACTATAGCTGCTGCTGGTGGTGTTGGTAGGTCCTGTGCACCAATGCCTTGATCACCCGTCTGACCCATGAAACCCATGTGCACGGCCCCAGTCCCCCCCTGCTGATGGTGAGGACAGACAAGGAGGACTTATGGAAGCAATTTCAGTGTGGGGCGGTGGGGCAGGTATGACACCTGATGATAGACCCGGTGGGGAGAATGCCGGGGGTACACGGGCCCCCGGTTGGTTGGCTTGTCATGCATTTGGAAAGATATTTCAACCACTTCTGCTTCTTCCTTGGTAGAGGTAACATGGGGTGGATGCTAGCCAGCAGCACCTTCATGCCAACGGACCGGCAAATTCTCACAACATTCTCGTCGGACGACGTTATCATATGATGTTTTACCATCCAGCCAGATGTAGACATCGTATATCCCCCAGACCTGATAGCAAAGATCGAGCAGCACGGCCTCTCCTAGATGAAGCTTGCCAATTTATTCATGCTTTGGGCGCACCGTATCTCCAACTTGGACAGCATCACTCATAAAGTTGGCTTTGGCCCCTGTTGTGTAGCCAGTGAGCTGCGGACACCTGATTGGTGGAGAAATATCTGGATGCACTCTCCTCGCTTCTGCATGAATTCAACCTCGTTAGCCAATGTAGCACCTTGCTCCCACGGTGGAACAAGGGTGTTGGGCATAAGGGGAAGAGTAGTTGTGGTCCAGTGCTGTTGGCCGTGTCTGGCCTAGTCTGTGCCAAAACTCGTGCCAACCTGGCCTAGTTTTGGGTGCATACTCCCACAAGTGGTATACTTGGTGTTGAGCCACACAAAAGAGAAGCAAGAAAGTGTACGGCGGACTGGGGACGGACAAGCACTTGAGCGAGAGCTCTTCTCGGTCCAGCGACTGATGTGGCACCCAGCTGAGGAACATCGGACAGACCAAGCGTGCAAGCAGGGCTCCGCTAGGTGTCCGGTTGAGGTAAAGGAGGAGGCGTACATGAAGATGTGCCGGCCATGAAGATGCTGGTGTACTGGAGATAGATGGACCGATTGGAGCGCCTGACGGTGCGATGGATCAATCGCAGCCGTCTGGAGACCGAGGGACGAGTGTCAGCTTCGCCCAACGTCGCCGTCTGAAAATCCACGAACCACGGAGGAAATCAAGACTGTGATTTATGCCCGCCATCAACTTACCAAGGGTGCTAGGCATTAGCCAACCTCGGATGCACAGCCGGGTGTTTACTGCTTTTGTATTTCCGCTGTTTCTAGTCTTAGTCGAATCGCGAGTAGCGCTCACTTCAAATAGCCGTCATTGTAGGGAGTTCAGTGCTTTGTCTGTACTTCGCCATTTCAGTAATGCAGCATACTTGGATTAAGCAAGAGACAAGCCGTGTACCTGTGCAGTGTATGAGATCTCTTGACAAGTATGTAAGACATACTACTCAGTTGAAGTGTACGGCAGCTACCTGCTGTGTGTATCACACAGGGTTTGAGTGTACAGGTTCAATGTGGAGTATTTACCCGAGACACCTGAGATTCTAAGAGACCTACATTTCTAGCATTTGGTATCAGAGCAGGGGGTGCCTTTACCAAGTCAACTTCACTGTCACATGGCAGCATGGCGGCGGACGCCATGCCAAGTGATCATTTCAGAATTCCCATTTTCAATAGCGAGGACTACCACACTTTTGCTTTCAACATGAAGATGGTGTTCCTCAACAAGGGGCTCTAGGGAGTGGTCTCCAATTCTCCCACAGAAGTTCTTGGAGCAAATCCCACTGCTGAGGAACGTTTGACATGGCAACGGCGCTGTGACCAAACTCTCTCTCTACTTGCCATACAACTGGAGGAACGTCTAAAATTTCTGATCCGTGACAGCAACGACACTCTATGTCCCAGCGAAGCTAGGAGAGCCCTGAAAAAATGTTATCACAAAGTGAATGAGGATGAACTTGGACATCTCCTCACTGAGTTTCACTCTCAGAAATGGAGGAAGACACCAAGCTGGAGGATCACATTTCCCACCTCAAAGATCTCTCAAGTCGTATTACTACTTTGGGAGAACCAGTCTCTGATCGAGTTTTGATTCAGAAATTTTTTCATGGCCTTCCTCCCAGATTCAAGAACACCATTGAGTAACTAAAAGATTTCAACAAGGGTTGCATCAATGACGCTGAAAGGATTGCAGTCATGGGCACTGCCATTGGCAACATTCAATCAGCTATTGATGCAATTGGTGCTGCTCTCCCTGCAGCCGCTCCAGCTATTCAAGCAGCAGCAGCACCAGCCGCAGCTGTAGTGGCAGCAGCAGCTTTACCAATGTCACTCTCTCTGGAGTGCGCCATCAAAGAGATCATGCATTTTGAAGATGAGTACGTCAAGGCAAATGGAGGAGACATAGGCATTTTGGCCAAATACCAAAGAGGAGCAGGCCAAGGCTGCACGGAGAAATTTTGCTCCTATGGACATGGCACTCAAAGCCAGGGTCAAATCATGGTGCAACCTCACCAGCAACCACAAGGGAAAGTCATGAAACGAATAAAAATACCGTACCTTCATCTTGATGAACGGGAATGTTTGCGCTGTCATTGCAAAGGGCATGTGCAAGCTGACTACCCCATGCAACAAGGACAACAACTACGTGGTTCACAAAATCAACAGCGGCGATATCCCGACCAAGCCATGCTTGCCATGAGCTCACATCCTGCTGCTGCCATCTTTTCAGATCTATTCTCTAACTTCTCTTCTTTTCTTACGGTCTTCACAGGATGAGGATCAACATATTCTGATCATTCTTCTTCAGAAGTCATTCCGCAACAAAACCTGCTGATGTACGGTATTTTTATTGGGGTTCTGGCCCGGATCATCGACTCGGGAAGTACTAAGCACATGAACAGTCGCAGAGAATGGTTCACAAATTTTGCACCTTTCTCTACTGCACGAGGAGTCCGCATTGGAGATGGCCGCCTGATCCCTGCTCATGGCATTGGAACTGTGAAGGTTGCTATCAATCTGAAGGGACAATCAGCTTCTTGCACCTTTGACTACGTACTCTATGTGCCAGATCTTGCAGCCGGCCTGCTATCTGTCGGACGCATCAACGACAAAGGCTACAATGTGGTTTTTGACGTTGAGAAAAAGTGCAAGATCTATGACGTGAATGGCCAAATAGCTGCTGTTGCCAAGCACAAAAGAAATCTCACTGCGCTTAAGACTCACGAAGCCCCTCTGTTGCAGATATCCTCTGACACACCAGATCGTGCCTTTATGGCAACAGCTCTGCCTGCCGAAACTGACAAATCCAGTCCATCCATGCCTCAATTCACTGAGCTCTGGCACGGCCGCCTGGCTCACATCAGTTTTCAAACACTTGAAAAAATGGCAAAGGATGAAATGACTGGACCTACCCAAGACACTCACAGCATCTGTCCCCAGTTCCCCATTCAGTGGATTTATCACGGCCAAGCAGCATCAAAGATCGTTCAAGAGCTGCATCATCCTCAGCACCTCTCGGCCATTGGAACTCCTACACATGGACCTGTGCTACATCAAAGAGCCCTCTTTGTTCAAGAAAGTCTATTTCCTGGTCATTTTGGACAACTACACGCATTATGTTTGGGTCAAGCTGGTGAGTTACAAAAATGAGGCTACTGATATCATCAAGATCTGGGTCCGCCAAGTTGAGAATGCCACCAACATGGCAGTCAGAAAAATTAAAACTGACAACGGGGGTGAATTTGTCAACGGAGCCCTCCGTGCCTTTTTCAATTCCAAGGGGATTCAATACCTGCGTACCCTACCTCACACTCCTCAGACTCTCCTTGAGCGGACGCGCAGCATGCTACACACTGATGGGCTACCCTCTCATTTCTGGGGTGAAGCCATCACTACTGCAGCTTATCTCACCAACCGTCTGCCAGCTTCAAAGCTGCCAGGTCACTCCAAAACGCCATATGAAGCATGGGAAGGGCATCTTCCGCATCTCAATCATTTGCACATCTTTGGGTGCACGGCACACATATGGCTTCGTCCTGGTCTTTGCTCCAAATTGGAATCTCGTTCCAAATTCTACATCTTTCTGGGCTATGAAGACCACTGTGATCTATACCGAGTCTGGGACCCCACTACCAAGACTGTGGTTTGTACCCGTCAACCAACTTTTGATGAAGATTCCTTGTCTCAAGCCCAGGCAACGCACTCCGACACAAATCCGTACCTCATCTATCCGGAGACAGTTCCTGAGCCCCTGCAAACGGTCTCCGTCGATGCCACAGAGGATGAACATGATGGCGTTCTTCCTCCCATCGTGCGCAACGAACATGTTTCAGCTGTCCAAGCCTCTGTCATCGATCCTCCTGCCATTCCGCGCTGCGTCGCTCTCAGCGACAACGCAAGCTGCTGTCACCCTTTCAGCTGAACTACCTTGCCACGGCTCTTGACCAAGACAACAATGACAACGTGGCCCTTGTCACCCAAGTTGTCGATCCCATCAGCTTCAAGGACGCCATGCGGTGCCCTGATGCTACAAAGTGGCAAGAAGCTGCACAAGCAGAGTATGACCAACTCATCAAGCAAGGAATGTGGGATCTTGTACCCCGTCTAGCTATCACTCCCATTGTTACATGCAAGTGGGTCTTCCGCACTAAGCTTGACAGTGCAGGCAAGATCAATCGCTACAAAGGACGCTTGGTCGCTTGCGGCTTCAGTTAGACCCTGGGAGTCAACTAAAGTGATACCTTTGCTCCAGTCGCCAAGTACTCTTCCATCTGCGTGATCATGTCTTTAGCTGCAGCAAACAAGTGGCATCTATACCAAATGGATGTCAAGAGTTCTCTTCTCAATGGTGATCTCAAGGAGGTTATCTACATGACACAACCTGAGGGGTTTATTGCCAACGGTCAAGCTGACCTCGTCTGTCGCCTCAAACACTCTCTGTACAGCCTCAAGCAGGCCCCTTGCCAGTGGAACCTCAAAATCCACGAGTTCTTCATTCAGCAAGGTCTGACCAAGCTGCACTCTGATCATTCCATCTACTTCTGTGGTGATGGTGCTTCCCTTGGCATCATCCTTTATGTAGATGACCTCATCCTTTTTGGACCAGCCCTCTCCAACATCACAACGCTCAAAAAACAACTCTCTCGGTGTTTTGAGATGAGTGACATGGGCCAGTTGCAATACTACCTTGGCATCCAGATCACCCATGATGTCATGGCTCCCACAGTCTGCCTCACTCAAGCCACCTATGCTCAACATGTTGCTGAGAATTCCGGACTTGGTGCGGCCAACCCCATCACTAGTCCTCTCACCACACAACATGGTCTCACCAAGCCCTCAACCGCCGCTGATCTACTGCCTCCAACAGACGCTAAAACCTTTCCGAGCATCGTTGGTTCTCTGATGTACGCTTCAGTTGCTACTCGCCCCGATCGCTCTTATACCGTGGGCATTCTCAGTCAGGGTTGCCAAAATCCCACAGCTGCCCATCTCGTGGCTGTCAAGCGCAGTGTACACTACCTACGCTCCACTGCCACTCTTGGCATTTGCTACCAGTCTGGTGCCGATCTCATTACAGGTTTCCGCGACGCCAATCGATCTGGCGATAAAACTACCAGTCATTCCACCTCCGGATATGTTTTCATGCTCAATGGTGGGCCCGTCAGCTGGCGCTCAAGGAAACAGTCCGTGGTGGCCCTTTCCAGTGGCAAGGCTGAATACATCGCTGAAAGTGAAGCCACACGCGAGGCTGTTTTGCTGTGCATGCTTCTCTCTGAGCTTGGTTCTGATCAACTCGATGCCACAGCCATCTACAGTGACAATGAAGGTGTGATCACCTTGAGTGAGGATCCTGTTCTTCACAACCGCACCAAACATGTTCGCCGCCAAAAACACCACATTCGCAATGCCGTCGCTGATGGCAAAGTCTCCATGCTCTACATCCCCACCACTGATCAAAGAGCCGACATTATCACCAAGGCTCTTTCGGCGGATCGCCATGCTGCCCTCTGCGCTCGCCTTGGTCTTGTTTCCCCGCTGTCCAAGCCCTCTCTCTCCTAGTCGTCCCTTCCTGTTCCCCCCAAATGAGGCAATGGAACAGACGGAGGTGGCTGTGGACAAAGTTGCCGTAAAGCTCCGCTTCCGTGCCCCCAAAACAAGGCATTGGCACGGACTCGGGGCTCGTATGGCCGCTACGCCCCTCTCCCCTATTGCTCTGCTCTATCTCCTGCTCCTCGCTTGGCCTCCGGGGTCCCCCCACATGAGGCGTTGGATTTGGTGGCTGTTCGAGGTGTTGTCGCTCTACCCCCACTTGCTTCTGCTCACTTCTGCTTGCTTCTGCTCTCCTGTTCGTGCTTCTCCTTGCACATCACCCCTTGACTTTGCGGCTCCATCCTCGCTCCGCGCCAACCTCCCAGTTGACTTCTTGACTCGTTGACTTCTCGCTTGCTTCTTCCTTGCCCTTCCCGGACGTCTTCGACATTTGTCTGTGGGTCTCATGTCCTCTCTCCCATCGGTAAGTCCTTCTGCTGTCGTGTCCTTTTCTACCGTCAGCCGGCTGCGCCCACAATGGCCACATTTGCTTTTCTGCGATCCACATTAGTGTGTTGTTGGCGTTCTTTCATCACTCCCCAATGGTAGGCTGCCGCTGTCAGCTTACCAACCGGGGCCGGACGTGGGGGGGGGGGGGGGGGGGGGGGGGGGGGGGATGACGCCCCCTCGGGCAGTTTGGGCAGGGAGGTATCGTTGGCACCTCGTATGTGCCGTAGGGCTTGGCCCAAGCATGGCCCGGATGGGTTCACAAAGTCCTTCGGTGCACCCCTGTTTCCATTCTGCTCTCCCTGCTCCTTTTTTTTTTGGGGAGGCTCGGCTTGCACAGAGGGGGAATAGCACTGGTGGCGTGCTTCTCCGTGCCTCAACACCTCTGATCTCTTGTTGCTTGTGTGGGGGCGTTCTGTTGTGCACCCACTGCTGGCGCAGATTGGGGCAAAAGGGGGGAAATGTTGGAATCTGGCCTAGTCTGTGCCAAAACTTGTGCCAACCTGGCCTAGTTTTGGGCGCATACTTCCAGTTCCCAAAAGTGGCATACTTGGTGTCGCACCACACAAAAGAGCAGCAAGAAAGTGTACGACGGACTGGGGACGGACAAGCACTTGAGCGAGAGCTCTTCTCGGTCCAGCGGCTGATGTGGAACGCAGCTGAGGAACATCGGACAGACAAAGCGTGCAAGCAGGGCTCCGCTAGGTGTCCGGTTGAGGTAAAGGAGGAGGCGGACGTGAAGACGTGCCGGCCGTGAAGATGCGACTGTACTGGAGATGGACATGTCAGAAAACGGCCCCCGGGTGGAGGCAGTTCCAACGTGGTCCGACGGGTCTGCTGTGGATTCAGGGCTATGTTTTGCGAGTGGTTCTGAATCTAAGCGTGAGCTTTCTGGTCGCCTCACGCTATGTTTCTGGGAGTCGAAGGCATTTGCGAGACAGTTACTTTTGCGAAGGGAATAACGCGATTTTGCTTTTTTTTTAACATGGACATGATCTAAACATTTGTAGGGCTAGTCATGAGCTCTCCAACGCACCAAACCGTGCGCGATTCGGATAACCATAGATCCCGCTACGTCAGTCAAAGCGCAGCACCCCAAACCAGCCGCTCACTCGGCGGCTCGCACCACGTCGCCCGCCGAGGCGCCTTCACACATCAAGGACCCATCAAAACGCCATTCCGGAGGTGCAGATGTCCCTATGCGTAGTGGCGGCGCCCCTCGCACCTTTGGGGTCTGTTTCGATGAGTTAATCATCGAGTTTGGTGATGGGGATTGATGTGGGTCGAAACCTGTTCGCGGACTCCCAGTCGGAATTTTGACGAAGTCCCCGAGTAACAAACTGTACTACTGAGTATCGGACTCCGAGCCAGGATTTTAGCTAAGTCCCTCAGTAACAAACTGCACTCCTGAAATCCGGCGAATCATCCACCGGACGTCTCGGCAGTCCTTCCGGGGCAAAATCCCCAGATGGCATTTTGTTACTCGCTCCGGTCAATTATTCACCGGAAGTCGAACCGCGGCCGGCTCCCAGAACCACCGCACACACCCCAACTTTGGAAGCCCATATCTCCCTCGTTACTTGTCCGATTCCGGTGAAACAACTTCCACCGGATTCAACAACTCGTCAAACTTCAGGGGCAATCCTCCATTTTAAGATCCGAGCAATCCTCGAGTCGCCAAATCCGTCGACGAGGATTTTCCTCTCTCTGTCGGCTCGTCGGCGCCTCCCGGCGCCGTACTTGGGCATGCAGAGGGGCAAATCTTCAACATTCTCCCCCTTGCACCTGCCATGCCCGCTGCTCCTTCTTGCTCTCACTCATATTCCGCTGCGCCCTCCAGCCCATCATAGCTGGTCATCCCAAGCCCGGCCACGCTCAATGCGTGCCGGTCGACGCGTTGCGCTTTGGTCAAGCAATCCGCAAGCATGTTGTGCGTGCTGCAATGCTGCAGCACCACCTACCTCTTTTCAACCATGTCCCGTGCGTAATGGTAACGCACGTCAATGTGCTTCGTCCTCCTGTGCTGCGTCGGGTTGTTGGTCAGTGAGATTGTACCGGTGTTGTCCTCTTACACCACCGTTGGCTCCTGCTGCGGTACGACCAGCTCCCCCATCAACCTACGGAGCCACAGCACCTCCTTGACCGCCTCGGCCAGCGCGATGTACTCTGCTTCCACTGTGGAGGTGGCAACGCAGTCTTGCTTTCTACTACACCACGAGACCGTTGCACCAGCGAGGAAGAACACGTAGCCGGATGTGGACTTCCGTTTGTCCACATCGCCAGCGTAGTCTGCGTCCGTGTACCAGACCAGACGCAAGGGGTCCGCCCGCCCCTTGCCGTCGAATCTCAAGCGCGCATGCCGCGTCGCCTGCAGGTAGCGGAGGATGCGCTTGACCGCCTGCAAGTGTAGTGGCCCTGGATCGGCCACGTACCTGCTCACTTGGCCCACCGCGTAGGCCAAGTCTGGTCGAGTCGCCACCATGGCGTACATGAGGCTGCCCACCGCCGATTGGTAGGGTACCTCTGCCATATCCTCCCGCTCTTCTTTTGTTTGCGACGCCATTGCCGCACTCAGTTCACATGTCGTGGAGACTGGACTGCCGACTGGTTTGCAGTCCTCCATGCCGTACCGCTTCAGCACTTCGGCCACGTATTTGGCCTGTCCTAGCTCAAGCGAGCGCGCCCTCAGGTTCCACGTAATGCTCACCCCGAGGTAGTACTCCAGCTCCCCCATGTCCGACATCTGGAATCTGCTACTCAGCTGCTCTTTCACCTGCTGTAGGCTCGGCAAATCCATTGAGCACACAATCAGGTCGTCCACGTAGAGTGCAACGATCTGATGGAGCTATTTGTTGTGCCGCACGTACACGCTGTGATCCGCCTCACAGCGCTTGAAGCCGAGTTGTACCATGAAGCTGTCCATCTGTTGGTACTAGCATCTGGGCGATTGTTTTAGCCCATACAAGGACTTTCGCAGCTTGCACACCTTGCCCTCCGGCGCCTCCACCCCCTCTGGCACCTCCATGTAGATCTCTTTGTCTATGATGCCGTTGAGGAAGGCCGTCTTTACGTCCATTTGGTGGAGCTCCATGTCCTTCGCGGCCGCCACCGCAAGGATCGCCCGGATGCTTGTGAACTTGGCGATGGGAGCAAATGTCTCATCGTAGTGCTCCCCCTTACGCTGTGCGTAACCCTTCGCCACCAGCCGCGCCTTGTATTTGTCA
>SZWC01001379.1:163395-174051 GCA_023375785.1 Penium margaritaceum
GGCTGCGGATTACCTCCTCCTTGCGCATGTCGTAGAGCCTGTACGCCTTATGCGCGCTCTCATAGCCAAGGAAGAGATACGAATTTGCCCGCGGCTCCAGCTTGCTGTCACGCCTCTGCGCAGCCTGCACCACCGCGTGCGCCTTGCACCCGAACACTTTCAGGTGTGCCACACTTGGCTTGCACCTGCTCCAAACCTCCTGCGGCGTCTTCCAGCCGCTCCTCCACTTCAGCACCGCTGTAGGAGTGAGGTTGATGGTGTAGCTCGGTGTACGCACAGCTTCCGCCCAGAAGCTTCGCGGCAATTCCGCATCCACCAACATGGTCCGTACCATGTTCAGCAGCGTCTGGTTTGCCCGCTCCACCACGCCATTTGACTGAGGAAAATACGGCGTAGTTTGTTGCCATTTTATGCCCTGCTGCTTCATCCACCGGCTACAGCCCACGTTCTCTCCGCCGTTGTGGCTGCGTAGCGCTTTGACCTTCCGGTCAGTCTGCCTCTCCACTGCGGCGACATACTCCTTCAGCCGGTCTAGGACCTCGCCTTTCCGCTTCATGAAGTACACGAAGAGTTTTTTGCTGTAGTCATCAATGAAGGTGACAAAGTAACGCACGCCGCTCTTTGACGCCGTCTTGAATGGTCCACACATGTCGCTGTGCACGACCTCCAGCAGGTCTGAGGCGTGACTCACGTTCTCGTTGAACGGTTTGCGCCGCGCCTTGCCCAAGATGCAAGGCTCGCACTTTTTATGCACTGCTGCATCTGTCGCCTCTTCCGCACCGTCGATGACGAGGCCGCGTACCAGCTCGCGCTTTGCCATCTCCTTCACGACTTGCGAGTGAGGAATGCCCCAGTCGTCGGTGCCAGAGCTCCAGATCAGCTTCCCCTCCTTTGGCCAGGGTGACGGTGCGTTCCTGCAAGTCTGCTGAATCTGTCGCCGCGGGGATCACCTTGGTCTCCACGATGTTGAGGCCTCCCTCGCGCTTAGCCTCCAGCACGGGCTTACCGCCATCAACCTTCCGCACGACTGCCCCTCTTCTCCTGAAGAGCACCTCGTACCCCTTGTCAGTCAGGCGGCTAACACTTAGAATGTCAGCCAAGCCGGGTACGTGCTGCACGTCCTTGATGACGCGCTGCACGCGCTTTCTGCCAACCACCACCTCCACGTCCACGTCTACTTGGCCAGCCGCCGGCTCGACCTTGTCGTTCGCGACCACCATGGATTTTCTGGACTTGGTGTAGTTGATGAACCCAACCTTCTTGACCTGGGTATGCTCCTCCGCTCCAGAGTCAAGGCATCGCCGGTTGGCCTTCTTGAGGTAGTGGTTTTGAGTGTCGTTGAGGAGCGCCTTCTTGCCTTTGGCATCCTTGCCACCGGCCTTTGCCACCTCGGTGAACTCACGGGCCCAATGGCCCTCCTTGCCGCAGTTACGGCATGCACCCTTCTTGGCGCCCTTCTTGCCGCCGCCATGTCCGCCACCTCCCTTGGCCCCGCTTCCGCCACCACGCGTTTTGGTGACGAGGACCGATGAGGACAACGAGGACTCCCCGCAGCTCCGTCGCTGCGCCTCGTTGCCGATGTACTCTGCGACCGCGCCATAGGTGAGCTTGTCCTCTACCCATCCTCCCAAGACTGTAATGAGAGGGCTCCAACTGTCAGGAAGGGCCATGAGGAGGGCCATCGCCTGGAGCTGCGTGTTGATCTTCCACCCCACGTCGTTGCATTGTGAGGCAAGCGACCCGATCTGCTGCATGGTGGTGATGACATCATCTCCCTCCTCAATTCTCAGTGTCAGGAGTCGCTTCATTGCGAAGATTTTGTTCGCCAGCGACTTGGATTGATGGATGGCACAGAGTTTTTACCAAGCTGCGGCTGCCACCTTGCAGCCCTGGAAATAGCCCCATTACAACTCGGCCGTCCCGAACACCAGCAGCATGAGCGCCTCCGTGTTCTTCTTTGCAAAGGCCTCCTTCTGTACTTCTGTCGCTGTCGCTTCGTCGAGGACTTCCGTTCCCTTCATGACCTCCAGCAGTCCCTTATGCGCGAGGTGCAGCTCGAAGTGCCACCTCCATAGCCCGTGCCAGGGCCACCTGCATACTTCTGGATGGGCTGCGTCTCCTTCTGCGCCATTTGCGCAGTCTTCAACTACGGGACCTCAGAGCTTGACGTCGATGTCGTCCCTGACGACAGTCCCGTCCGCCGCGAAAGCCGTGAGCGATGTGCAGACCGGTCAGGGCTGTGGGCCCATAACCCTTTGTCTGAAAATGGCCCCCGGGTGGAGGCAGTTCCAACGTGGCCCGACGGGTCTGCTGTGGATTCAGGGCTATGTTTTGCGGGTGGTTCTGAGTCTAAGCGTGAGCTTTCTGGTTGCCTCACGCTATGTTTCTGATGTCGAAGGCATCTGCGAGACAGTCACTTTTGTGAAGGGAACAACGCGATTTTGCATTTTTTTTTAACATGGACATGATCTGAACATTTGTAGGGCTATTCATGAGCTCTCCAACGCACCAAACCGTGCATGATTCAGATAACCATAGATCCCGCTACGTCAGTCGAAGCGCAGCACCCCAAACCAGCCGCTCACTCGGCGGCGCGCACCACGTCGTCCGCTGAGGCGCCTTCACACATCAAGGACCCATCAAAATGCCATTCCGGAGGCGCAGATGTCCCTATGCGTAATGGCGGCGCCCCTCGCGCCTTTGGGGTCTGTTTCGATGAGTTAATCATCGAGTTTGGTGATGGGGATTGATGTGGGTCGAAACTTGTTCGCGGACTCCCAGTCGGAATTTTGACCAAGTCCCCGAGTAACAAACTGTACTACTGAGTTTCGGACTCCGAGCCAGGATTTTGGCTAAGTCCCTCAATAACAAACTGCACTCCTGAAATCTGGCGAATCATCCACCGGACGTCTCGGCAGTCCTTCCAGGGCAAAAGCCCCAGATGGCATTTTGTTACTCGCTCCGGTTGATTATTCACCAGAAGTCAAACCGCGGCCGGCTCCCAGAACCGCCGCGAACACCCCAACTTTGGAAGCCCATATCTCCCTCGTTACTTGTTCGATTCCGGTGAAACAACTTCCACCGGATTTAGCAACTCGTCAACTTTCAGGGGCAATCCTCCATTTGAACATCCTAGCAATCCTTGAGTTGCCAGATCCGTCGACGAGGATTTTCCTCTCTCTGGCGGCTCGTCGGCGCCTCCCGGCGCCGCACTTGGGCATGCAGAGGGACAAATCTTCAACAGGACGGACCGACTGGAGCACCTGATGGTATGATGGATCAGTCGCAGCCATCTAGCGACCAAGGGACGAGCGTCAGCTTCGCCCAACGTCGCCGTCTGAAAATCCACGAACCACGGAGGAAATCAAGACTGTGATTTATCTCCGCCGTCAACTTACCTAGGGTGCTGGGCATCAGCCAACCTTGGATGCAAAGCCGGGTGTTCACTGCTTTTGTATTTCCGCTGTTTCTAGTCTTAGTCAAGTGGTGAGTAGCGCTCACTTCAAATAGCCTTCACCTTAGGAAATTCAGTGCTTCGTCTGTACTTCACCATTTCAGTAATGCAGCATACTGTTGGATTCAGCAAGAGACAAACTGCGTACCTGTACAGTGTATGAGATGTCTTGACAAGTGTGCAAGATATACTACTCAGTTTAAGTGCACGGCAGTTACCTGCCGTGTGTATCACATAGAGTTTGAGTGTGCAAGTTGAATGAGGAGTATTTACCAGGGACACCTGAGATTCTAAGAGGCCTATGTTTCTAAAAGGCCGTGACGCAGCATGTCTGGAGAAAAGCTAGAGGAAGAGTGTGGCATAATGTTGTGTTTTTAGACAATGTCCTCTCGTTCCTCATCCCAATGCTTGTTGTCATTGTAGAGTTTGTAGATCGTCTGGGTTATTGACCCCTGCATACCTTTCACTTGTCCCTCAGCCAGTGGGCAATGCGGTGCTCCATTGTCAATCCCAATGCCAATGTAAGCTGCAACTTTGAAGAATGTGCCGCTGAGACAACTGTTTTTGTCAGGTTGGACGATCTGGCAGCCTCCAGCATGATGAACAACCGATTCTTTCAAAAATCACACAAAGTATGTGGCATGAACCACTTGGTCATTAAATCAATTCCCATAATTGAGTACACGTTCTGGCGGGGTGTGATGTGGAGGACATTATGAAATTCAATGACGACCCTTTCTATGGGTGCAACATTTTTGCACAGACAAGTCATGGCTGGTGGATATGGCATCGAGGCGCATGGTACACACAGGGTCTGCAGGTGGCCAATACCTCAGCAACCTGCTTACGTAGTCCGAGTCAGTACACCAGGTGCACTAGCGTGTCATGCATCATCTCGGCCCTTGATAGCACTCGCTGGTGCTTATCCAAGATGACACGCTCACGTAGCACCGGTGGTGGGCACCATCGGTATTGGTAGGCGCCTTTGGGTTTGTGCGAAAGCCGGAATTCCATTCAGGCATACTTCTACATTGTGGCTTTGATGTCCCATCATTTGGGGGCATCCCCATAGAAGGCCATGGGTTGTGCCACCAAGAGAACCTGTGCCCAAGCCCTATCTGCCCATTCTTTGGTTCTTGGTAGCGGTCCCGCCGTCCATAGTTCAGCATCTCCTTGGGGTTTTCATCGCAGCAACCGTGTCCTCAACTTCTTCAATGTCTCTACTGGTGGAGGGTGGAGGGGCCACCATCAGTGGCGGGGCCGCTGCTAGGTTGGCACTGTGGGGAGCCCGTACACTTCTTTGAGCCAGAAGCATTCTGTGCCGCATGCTGGGTGGTGGCAGGAGGTATGGCCGCCATTGCAGCCCCGAGCCGCCGTGAGTGTTGAAGCACATGACACACTGAGATTGGAAGTGCATTGAGTTCATCTGGTTTTGGTGCCAGCAGATGTTCTACTGGAAGCCGGGGCTCAGGCAGATCTTGTTGAAAAATTGCCCCTCCGCATGCCCAAGTGCGGCGCCGGGAGGCGCCGACGAGCCGCCAGAAAGCAAAAACGCCGCTCCGGCGGATCTGGCGACTCAAAGATTGCTCAGATCCTAAAATGGAGGAATTTGCTGAATTTTGACGAGTCGCTGAATCGGGTGGAAGTTGTTTCGCCGGAATCGGACAAGTATCGAGGGAGATATGGCCTTCCAAAGTTGGGGTATGCGCAGCGGCTCTGGGAGCCGGCTGCGACTCGAAATCCGGTCGACAATCGACCGGACCGAGTAACAAAATTACCATCTGGAGAAGTTGCTCCGATAGGCCTGCCGAGGCGTCCGGTGGATGATCCACCTGATCCAGCGGATCATCCACCGGATCCAGTAGTGCAGGTTGTTATTGAGGGACTTAGCCAAAATCATGGCTTGGCGTCCGAAACTCAGTAGTACGTTTTGTTACTCGGGGACTTGGTTAAAACTGTGACTATAGGTCCGCGGACAGGTTTCGAACCTCGTCACACCCCATCACCAAACTCGACCCAAAAGTGGGTAGGGTGCATGAAAACAGTGCAGGAGACCCCTACACCACGTGCAAGAGGATCTGCGCCTTGGGAAAGGCGCTTCGCACGTGAAGGAAGGCGCCACGGCGTGTACGCACCATGGAGGCATTAGGCATTTCTGTGGTGGGTGAAACCTGCGCTTTGGCAAGCATAACTTGGGCTACGCTTGGCTGAATCATGCGCGGTTTGGTGTGTTGGAAAGCTCATGACTAGCCCTATAAATGTTGTGATCATGTTTATGCTCAAAAACTAACGTAAAACAACGTTATTCCCTTTGCAAAATGGCTGAGTCCAAATCTCTGCTCACATAGCGTGAGGCGACCAGAAAGCTCACGCTCAGTCTCAGATTCGCCCAAAACAGTAGACGTGAACCACTAGAGACGATCAGAAAAACGTCGAGACCGCACCACATGGATCTCCTCCTGAGAAAGGGTTATGGACCCACGGGTCTGATATCCTCCAACGTTCACGGCTTCCGCAACGCACGAGATTGTCATCTTGGACGTCGCCGTGAAGTTCTGAGAAGTCGTCGGAGTAGCAGTTGCGCACATGGCGCAGAAGGAGAGGCAGCCCATTCAGAAGTATGCAAGGGGCCCGGGCTTTGGGCTATGGAGGCGGCAGTTTGAACTGCACCTCTCGCATAAGGGGCTGCTGGATGTCATGTTGGGAAAGGAGGTGCTCACACAGGCGACTGCTACAGACGCGGAGAAGCAGGCCTTCGAAAAAAAGAACATGGAGGAGCTCATGCTCCTGGTGTCCGAGACGGCCGAGTCGCAGTGGGGCTACTTCCAAGGCTGCAAGCTAGCAGCCGAAGCTTGGCAAAAGCTCTCCGCCATCCACCAATCCAAGTCGCTGGCGAACAAAATCTTCGCAATGAAGCGACTCCTTACGGTGAGAATCAAGGAGGGAGATGATGTCGTCTCCGCCATGCAATGAAATGACCTGGGGTGGAAGATCGACACGCAACTGTAGGCAATGGCTCTCCTCATGGCCCTACCTGACATTTGGGGCCCACTCATCACTGTCCTTGGAGGATGGTTGGAGGACAAGCTCACCTATGGCGCGGTCGCGGAGTACATCCGCAACGAGGCGCAGCGACGGAGCTGCAGGGAGTCCTCGTCTTCCTCATCGGCCCTTGTGACCAAAACGCGGGGTGGCGGAAGTGGGGCCCGAGGAAGTGGCAGAAAGGGCGGTGGCAAGAAGGACGCCAAGAAAGGTGCGTACTGCGACTGCAGCAAAGAGGGCCATTGGGCCCGTGAGTACCCGGAGGAGGTGAAGACCGGCGGCAAAAACATCAAGGGCAGGTCGCTCCTCAATGGCAACAAGAACCACTTTCTCAAGAAGGCCAACAGGCGGTGCCTGGATTCTGGGGCCGAGGAGCACACCCAAGTCAAGAAGGTGGGGTTCGTCACCTACGAGAAGTCCTCCATGTCAATGGTGGTCGCGAACGACAAAGTCGAGCTGGCTGCCGGCCAAAGCGACGTGGAGGTGGAAGTCGTGGTGGGCGGTAAGAAGGAGTTGTGCATAATCCGTGATGTGCAGTACATCCCCGGCCTGGCTGACATCCTGAGTGTTAGCCGCTTGACGGACAAGGGATGTGAGGTGCTCTTCCACAGGAAAGGCGCAGTGGTGCGCATCGATGGCGACGGCGAGGTCGTGCTGGAGGCGAAGCGCGAGGCCGGTCTCTACATCGTGGAGACCAAGGAGGTCCCCACGGCATCGGACGCAGCGGACTCGCAAGAGCGCGTCGTCAGCATGGCCAAGGGAGGAAGTCCTGATCTGGACCTCTGGCATCGACGGTTGAGGCATTCGGCGCTCGCAACCGTTAAGGAGATGGCGAAGGCCTACATGGTGTGCGGCCTCATCATCGACGATGTATACGTGGCAGGAGATCCAGCAACACACAAAAAGTGAGAGCCATGCATTTTGGGCAAGGCACGGCGCAAGCCGTTCAATGAGAACAAGGCTTGCGCAAAGGACCTGCTAGAGGTCGTGCACAGCGACGTGTGCGGACCGTTCAAAACGCCGTCAAACAGCGGCTTGAGATACTTCATCACCTTCATTGACGACTACAGCAGAAAGCTCTACGTGTACTTCATGAAGCGGAAGGGCGAGGTCATGGACCGGCTGAAGGAGTACATCGTAGCGGTGGAGAGGCAGACTGGCCGGAAGGTGAGAGCGCTACGCAGCGACAATGGCGGAGAGTACGTGGGTTGAAGCGGGTGGATGAAGCAGCAGGGCATCAAGTGGGAACCCACTACGCCATACTCGCCACAGTCCAACGGAGTGGCGGAGAGGGCAAATCAGATGCTGCTCAACATGGTGCGGACCATGCTTGTGGATGCGGGGTTGCCGCGAGGGTTTTGGGTCAGAGGCTGTGCGTCCAGCAAGCTACACCATCAACCTCACCCCAACAACGGTGCTGAAGGGCAAGGGCGGCTGGAAGACGCCGCAGGAGGTTTGGAGCGGGCGCAAGCCAAATGTGGCACACTTGGAGGTGTTTGGGTGCAAGGCGTACACGGTGGTGCAGGTGGCGCAATGATGCGACAGCAAGCTGGAACCGCGAGCGAAGCCGTGCTTGTTCCTTGGTTACGAGAGCACACAAAAGGCGTATCGGCTCTGGGACCCGCGCATGCAAGAGATCATCCGTAGTCGTGACGTCGAGTTCGACGAGCAGCAAAGCTTTAGTAGTAGCAGCAATGACATGAGCGTCACGAACACTCCAAAACAGGGGGAGTGGTTCCAGCTCCTTGACTACGAGGAGGAGCCAACGGACACGGAGGTCGATGATGCGGCGTCGGAGCGCGACGGTGTAGCAGGTGCAGCAGCCGATGCGGAGGACTCCGATGACGATGCAGCTTGGCTGGAGATCCGGTGGAATGATCCGTCAAAGGAGGCACCGCGGGTGCCGAAGCACGCACTCTCGGCGGAGTTCGCGTCGGGCGTCGGAGAAAAATGCTCCGGACGTGCCGCCCGTCCGGTTGATGGTTCACTGAAGTGGGAGGGATCCCCGGGGAGCCGTCCGGTCGATGATTCACCGGAGCGGGCTGAGTCTTAAGGATCGCAGCAGAGCGACGAGACGCCGCCAACACTGCCGTGCCGCAGTGGGAGGCAGCGGAGAGTAGGGAAGCGTTTTGACGCAGGCACCGGTCAATGGTGATATGACGCGGTGTATGCTGGTTACATCAATGGAACCGACGACTGTGCAAGAGGCGCTTGCGCGGCCCGAGGGGGAGCAGTGGGACGCCGCCATCAAGTCGGAGTTGGCGTCCATTGCTGAAAACAACACGTGGCAACCGGTTGACAGGCCTAAAGAAGCCAAGGTCATCAGCTCCAAGTGCGTCTTCAAGACCAAGTTCACAAAGGAAGGTGTTGTTGACAAGTACAAGGCGCGGCTCATGGCGACGGGGTATGCACAGCGTAAGGGCGAACACTACGATGAGACGTTCGCCCCCGTTGCCAAGTTCACAAGCATCCGGGCGATCCTTGTGGTGGCGGCCGCGAAGGACATGGAGCTCCACCAAATGGACGTAAAGATGGCCTTTCTCAATGGCATCATCGACAAGGAAATCTACATGGAGGTGCCGGAGGGGGTGGAGGCGCCGGAGGGCAAGGTGTGCAAGCTGCGGAAGTCCTTGTACGGGCAAAAACAATCACCCAGATGCTGGTACCAACAGATGGATAACTTCATGACAGAACTCGGCTTCAAGCGTTGTGAGGCGGATCACAGTGTGTACGTGCGGCGCAGCAAGAAGCTCCATCAGATTTGTGCTCTCTACGTGGACGATCTGATCTTGTGCTCCTCAGACCTGCCAAGCCTACAGCAGCTGAAAGAGCAGCTGAGTAGCAGGTTCCAGATGTTGGACATGGGGGAGCTGGAGTTCTATCTCGGGATGAGCACTACGCAGAACCGGAGGGCGCGCACGCTTGAGCTGGGGCAGGCCAAATACGTGGCCGAGGTGCTGAAGCGGTACGGCATGGAGGACTGCAAACCTGTGTGCAGTCCTGTCTCCACGACCTCTGAACTAAGTGTGGCAATGGCGCCGCAAACAAAAGAAGAGCGGGACGATTTGGCAGGGGTGCCGTACCAATTGGCGGTGGGCAGCCTCATGTACGCCATGGTGGCGACTCGACCGGACCTGGCCTATGCGGTGGGCCAAGTGAGCAGGTATGTGGCGGACCCAGGGCCACTACACTGGCAGGCGGTCAAGCGCATCCTCCACTACCTGCAGGCAACGCGGCACACACGCCTGAGGTTCAATGGCAAAGGGCGGACGGACCCTTTGCGTCTAGTCGACTACACAGATGCAGACTATGCTGAGGATGTGGACAAGGGGATGTCCACATCCGACTACGTGTTCTTCCTCACTGGTGCAACGGTCTCGTGGTGCAGCAGAAAGCAGGACTGCATCGCTACCTCCACAGTGGAAGCTGAGTACATCGCGCTGGCCGATGCGGTCACGGAGGTGGTGTGGCTCCGCAGGTTGCTGGGGGAGCTGGGCGTGCCGCAGCTGGAGCCTACGGTGGTGCAAGAGGACAACACTGGCTCCATCTCACTGACCAACAACCCGACGCAACACAGGAGGACGAAGCACATCGACGTGCGTTATCACTACGCACGGGACATGGTCGAGAAGGGGCAGGTGGTGCTGCAGCACTGCAGCACGCACAACATGCTTGCGGATTGCTTGACGAAAGCGCAACCCGCGGACCGGCACGCGATGAGCGTGGCCGGACTTGGGATGACCGGCTATGACGGGCTGGAGCGCGCAGCGGAAGATGAGTGAGAGCAAGCAGGAGCAGCGGTCATGGCAGGTGCAAGGGTGAGAATGTTGAAAATTTGCCCCTCCGCATGCCCAAGTGCGGCGCCGGGAGGCGCCGACGAGCCGCCAGAAAGTGGAAACGCAGCTTCGGCGGATCTGGTGACTTGAAGATTGCGCATATCGTGAAATGGAGGATTGCCCCTGAAAGTTGACGAGTCGCTGAATCCGGTGGAAGTTGTTTCCCCGGAATCGGTGTTGAGTTTTACATAACACAATCTTTAGGAATCTTCAGATGAGGTACTCTGATGGTTCAACTCTTCTGTACGATACTCAATCGTTGGTGATGATCTCTCTGGTATGAGTCATCACACACACACACACACACACACACACACACACACA
>SZWC01001379.1:179255-191651 GCA_023375785.1 Penium margaritaceum
AAGCGGACCTTGCGGCTGGATTGGGAGCGGGAAAGCAGTCCGACGCTTTTGCGAACACAGCTGATTGGGAAAGTGGACTCGTGACAACCATCCAGGTCCTGCATGTCTTCAACAACACCACCTTGCTCTAGATCATTGCCTCAGGAGCCATATGGCACATGACATGTCGTTAGAAGTGGTTCGTTGTCTACACCGCCATTGAGCCTCATCGGGTATACACATGAGAAAATCATGTGCAAATGGCAGTTGGGGAGGGTGACATTGTGTTCTGTGCTTCCGTTGAGGGTAAACGCATGGAAAGTCATGTGAAGGGGGTCTCCATATTCCGGGGCTGGCAGCTAACCTCCTCTTTGTCTGATATCTCATCACCGAAGGCATGCTGGTTCACTTTGAGAATAGAAGCTACACCATCTCTACCCGTGCAGGCCATGTGCTTGCAAAAGCAGACAAGGAGTGCAGCTTCTACGGCCTCTATGTTGCATTGGTTTCGGAAGTCAACTGTGCATTGGCGGCAAGGGAGGGAAAACACAACAGCCTGTGGCACCACTGGCTTGGTCACCCCGGCTTTGGCACAATCATCTCCATGCGGCAAACAGTCTGCTGCTTGGAGCTCAAAGGGGTGAATCAGCCTGGTGCATTAGCTTGTGAGAGCTGCATTGAAGGGAAGCAAGCCTTTTCTTTGGGAAAGGGAAGGGGGCGGCTGAGCTTCTCTCACTTGTGCACTTTGATTTGTGTAGACGTATGCCATCTCATTCCCTGTCCGGCAAGTTTTACTTTGTCACATCCGTTGACGACAAGTAGAGGAAGACGTGGGTGTCCTCCCTGGCTCTAAAGGATGAGTGCTTTGATGCTTTCAAGGTGTGGATTGTTGTTGCACAAAATGACAGTGGCAGGTGGTTGAAGGTGCTTCCCACTGACGGTGGAGGAGAGTACCTCTCCAACAATTTCCGCAACTTCCTCAAGCATCACGGGATCAGGCACGCGGTCACCCCACCTGGAACACCGCAACTGAACGGCATGGCTACATGCCCAAACCGCACGCTCATGGAGTGAGCTCGCACCATGCTCCAAAACGCGGAGTTCCTGCCAACATTTTGGATGGAAGCGGTCAACACTGCCGTGTACCTGAAAAACCGGAGTCCCACGTGCACCGTGCCGCTAATGACACCAGAGGAGGCTTTGACTGGACGCAAGCCAATAGTGATGCACCTGAAATTCTTTGGGTGTGGTGCATTTGTGCACGTACCTGCCGACAGGCATAACAAGCTGGAAGCAAAGTCGGTAAAGGCTGCCTTCCTCCGCTACGACACCATGGGATACCGCACCTACAACCTTGCTGTATGCAAGATCATCCGCAGCCGTGATATGGTCCTTCAAGAGGATGTAAAGGGCTTGACTCGGAGCCCTATTTCTGTAGTTCCACTTGCTCCCGCACTTGTACCTGAAGTTGGAGAAGAACCGGTAGTAGAGGAGGTCAGTGCGGAAGATGGTGTTCATAGCGGCAATGACAAGGAGGTAGAGGGAACTGAGAAGGAGAAGGAGCCAGCAACTGAACTTGATGAGGAGAAGCACCAAAGAAACATACAACAGCTGCCACAACGGTCCGTACACATCAAGAAAGATGTGAAGGACAGTGGTGAGCAGCTACGGCAGTCTGAGAGGCTCACAAAGAAGTAGACGCAGCAAGGTGAACGGCTAAGCCCGTGCACCGCTCCACCACCAATAGAGTCCTATGACCTTGAGCTCCTCTTCCTCACCGTAACCGATGATCCAGCCACATTCGCTGAATCCATGCACAGAGCCGAAGCGGCAGATTGGCGTGCAGTAGTGGATGAGGAGTATGGTGTGCTCATAGAGAACAACACGTGGACCCTCGAGGAAGCTCCATGTGGCAATCTGGTAATTGGGTGCTGGTGGATCTTCATGCGCAAGCGTGGTGCGGATGGGAAGTTGCTCAGGTACAAAGCACGGCTGGTTGCAAAGGGATATGTGTAGACTGAGGGTGTGGATTGCAATAAGATGTTTGCACCTGTGGAAAAATACCCATCCAAGCGATCCTCGCTCTTGCTGCTGCTATGGACGGGGAGGTGCATGAAATGGATGTGACGTGCATTTCTGAAAGGTGACCTCAAGGAGGATGTGTACATGGAGTAACCGGAGGGGTATGTGGTGGAAGGGAAGGAGGATTTGGTGTGCAAGCTTGTGAAGGTCCTCTATGTCCTGAAACAAACACAACCAGCATGGTACCAGAAGATGGATGAGCAGCTGGCTGGGCATGGTTTTGTGCGTAGCAGAGCCAACCATGCAATCTATGGGCGCTTGCAAGAGGCAAGCCAGGTCATCATCTTGCTCTATGTTGATGATCTGATCATTGCATCTGACTCCAAGTCTCTCTTGGATGATGTGAAGCAATCTCTTGCTGCCAGGTTTGACATGAAAGACATGGGAGAGCTCAGTTACTACCTTGGCCTTCAGGTCAAGTGTGACCGGCTGCAGCTAACTTTGGAGTTGTCGCAGAGCATGTACGTGAGTGACATTATCAAGCGCTTCAACATGGCAGGAGCGCAGAAAGCCGCAACACCATTGGAAGTGGGAGCGAGGCTGAGTATGAAGCAGAGTCCCCACAGCATCCAAGAGAGTAACTGCATAGAAGTAGTGCCGTACCAAGAAGCAGTTGGGAGCCTCATATACGCAGCAGCTGGCACGCACCTTGACATCAGCCAAGCAGTGGAAGTGCTCAGGAAGTTCTGAGAAAATCCAGGCGTGCCTGGATTGGGAGGCTGTCAGTCGCGTGCTGCAATACCTCAACAGTGGCAGTAGCCTTTGCCTCACTTTCAATGGCAAGAACAGCCCCATCCTCATTAGCTGAAGTGAGGCAGTGGGTTTGTATTTGTGCTCGGGGGAGGTGCAATCAGCTGAACAAGCAAGAAACAAGAGTGTGTAGCCCTCTCCTTCACCGAAGCAGAGAACATTGCCCTTAGTGTAGCAGCAAAGGAAATCGCGTGGTTGCATGAGCTACTGGCAAGCCTTGGACAGCAGCAGACCATATCGACTACAATCTACTGTGAAAACATGAGCGCCATTATGCTGACCAAGAACGCAGAGTTTTAAGCCCGTACCAAGCACTTCATCAAGTTTTGCCCTTCAAGCATGATGTTGGCAGACTTCCTTACCAAGCCAGTAACAGCACACCGCTTTCAGCAGTTGAGGGGACAATACGGACTTGTGTGGTTTTTATTTTCGCAAAGTGGGAGAATGATGGATATGAGGGTGCTAGAAAGTGAAAAAATAGGCTCCTCGATAAAATTCATCTGGCATGACAGTTGCGTAGAAGATACTTCACAGGTTCCAACCCACTTTACGAAACTCAACACGGAGTCCGTTTAAGTGAGATATGGATTTTTTCAAAGTTTTGAGATCATGGGTCGGTTTCAAGTGACGACCTGAGCACTTTTAGCACAAAGGGTGGCAGAGTTACTGTCCAAAACGGCTGAGAGTGGCCTTCAAGGAGAAAATCCGGCTTGAAGACCTCCAGGATACTTCAAGGAAGGAGAAGTGCACGATTTTTGGTCGTACAGGTCGTGTGAGACATAACTCTCATGTGTGACAAGTTGACTGCCGCTCATTCCGCTTAGCTAGGAGAGTGTGCTAGATGGTAAATGTTGACAGAGTGTATCTCAGTGCTCCCTTTGTCAAATGAGGCATGTACGGCTTGTTAGAAAGCATTGATGATTTACTTTCTCACTCAGGAGTCAATGCAGAAATTTGCATTATCTGCAGACCTGAATTTGCTTCTATAACTTCTATCTGTGCAACCTGCAGCTCCTTTCTCACACACAGTTGGTCCTGCCTAGGCGGCTCTTGATGATCCTGATCACCTCCCTCAGGGCTGCCCCAGTTTCCATCAGTTGCATCCTCCTTTTTTATGATGCCGTGGGAAACACACGAGGTTGCTTGTTGGTGATGCGATGCCATTGTTTGTGGAGTGAGATGGGAAGGTCGTGATGCTGCTGATGGTTCTCCAAGGGTTTGCTGGTGATGCAAACCGGATCCACCGTGATGATCTCGTGGAGCACCACACTGTTCTCTGAGGTTTCCGCCGATAGATTGACAACATTGAGAGTAGGGTTAGGTTTGCTCAAGGTGGCCGGTGTGTGATGGACCTCAGGCGAGTTGTCACTGTTGGTGGAAGATGCCGGAGGCTCTGCAATCGCACGGGTGAATCTTGACCTGGAACATTGGCTGTTTACATGGGTAGCTGTGATGGCGGAGGTTGCTTGTGTAGGGAGGTTTTGATCCATAGGCTGATGTGGCAGTTCGTCTGATTCATGAATGGCCACGTACAAGGAGGACATTGCCCATTGGGGTTTTGCACACTTGAATGGCCAGGATCTAGTGAATGTTTTTGACCAGAATGGGAAAATGGTCGATCTTTCCCTCGGATTGGGCGATTTCTCCTGCCGCCGTCACAAAACGGACATCAACCGCACAAAGTACATCTGCCCATCCAAGGCAGGGGACGACTTGAATCACGATTGTAGTGTGTGTGGCACCCATATCGACAATGGCAGCAAATCTCTTGCAGTATGCCGGAAATCAGGACATGCTATGTCACCACAGAGCATGTTAACTCCCAGCGTGCGGTGTGTTGAGGTGTCATTGGCCCCCATGCAAGGGCACCTTCCTTGATGCTCTTGCAAACGCCACGCCGGATGTCATCAACGCAGTAATACACCGCTCTTGTCCTGGAGGATCGACTGAGAATTTAATCCTACATCCGGAGTTTGTTAGATCACGGTTGAGCCATGTGAGATAGGTTTCCAATTGAGCAACCCGGCCCAGAGAGTGGAGTAAAACATCAATCCATGGCAGAACCAGTTGGGTGTTGAAATGGTATGCATCTTTTCCACTGCCTAGCAGGCTAGCTGCACATATAGACAAGGCATGCACTACTCTATGGAGTTTGTCCCCTTGGCCCAAACTGGGACATGAAGCTTGGGGTGTAGTTGGTTCCATTGCAACCTTTCACCACATTTTTGTCCCGGTTGGGCCACCACATCATCAGCGGGAGGGGTATGCAACGGAACCAACTACACCTTTGACAACGGTTGCAGTCATCATCCTCATCAGCCTCATTGGCCTCAACAAAGTAGAGTAGCAGCAAAGCAGAGAAGATGAGCAAGCGCCAAAAATGGTGGATCCGACTGAAGCCCGCCTTGAAGCGGGTGTGTCCAAATTCACGGGGACAGGTTTTCCCTTATGGAAATGGCAGTTTGAGACTGTCATGAACATGCATGGCTACCTCAACATCCTAAAAGGGACCAAGACAGCACCTGCCGATGCGACAATGACCACGCATGTGGCTGACCTTGCAGCATGGATGATGAAGAACAACATGGCTCTCGCCATTCTTGTGACTTCCATCAACGAGACTCAACACTCCCACACCACAGGTTGCACGTTGGCTACTGAGGCCTATGCAAAGCTCTCACGTGTGCATCAATCAAACGCCTTAAAAAACCAACTCTTCATCTTCTAAAGGTTGATGTTGATGAGGATGAGCGAAAACGAATCAATACCCGTAGTTTTGCAGTTGTTCAACAACGTGCTGCAAGACGTCCAGCAAATAGAATGGAATCATGACTCCAACATGCGTACCATGATCCTTCTCATGGCACCGCCGGAAAGCTAGGGGTCCTTGATCACTGTATTTGGATGTTGGAAGGAGGCAGATGTGACGTATGAGGCTGTTGCCAAACACGTCCGTAACGAGTCCATGCGACGCAATGACGGTGAGGCAAACATCTCAGCCTATGCATCTTGCTTCAGTGGACAAGGTGCAAGCTCTCGCTCCAGTCAAGGCGGTAGCGGTGGCGGTAGAGGGAAAGGCAATGGTGACAGGAAGAGTTCCAAGAAGCCCGGCAACTGTCACAATTGTGACAAGGCTGGGCACTGGGCTAGTGACTGTCGTAGTGGCAAGAAGGAAGGTGGGAACAACAGTGGGAAGGAGAACAAGGAGCTCACCAACATGATGGCTAGAGGGTTGCCCATGAAGGGAGCAGCGCTCCTTAGGCCCGGGGAATTTGCCCTTGACGCAGGCACCAGCCACCACTCATGAAAAAATATGGGTGGAATTGTATCCATAGCCGAATCTGACATGCGCATCAAGTGTACAAATGACGACGTTGTCCAAGCCATGGGCGAAGGGGACAAGGTGATCACGCTCAACATGAACGGTACTGAGAAGGATGTCAATCTTCAAAAGGTGGTGTACATGCCCTCCTTCACAGCGGACCTGCAGTTGGTTTCACTAATCACCGATAACAACATGACCGTGGTGTACACCAACATGGAAGCCGTGGCCCTAAAAAACGAGGACATCCAGATTTTGTACACCAAAGCCAACCTCATGCTTCAAGTCTCAAGAGTCGACGGCCTCTATGTGCTTCAAACCCAAAACACTACATCGTTGGACGAGGGACTCACATGTACCATGAAGACAGCGGCACCTGAGCCGAAGGATGCACCGCCGGCGACCGTTGCGGCCACCACATCAACCAAGGACACAGACGCTGAGTTGTGGCACCGACGATTTGGCCACATGGCCAACAGCACGTTGCACAAGATGCAAGAGCAAGAGGTAGTCCACAGAATGGAAGGGTGGACCATGAAGCATGGTGAAAGGTGTACATTGTGTGAACCATGCCTCGAACCGAAGACAAAGATGAAGCCGTTTGGGAGAAGAGATCAACAAGCACAGCATATCGTGGAACTCATGCACAGTGATGTGTGTGGACCCTTCTGCACACCATCTAATGGAGGAAGAAATTACTTCCTGACCTTCATTGATGACCACAGCCGCAAGTTGTGAATCTACTTCCTCAAAACAAAGGGAGAGGTCAAGGAGAAGCTCCTCGAGTTTGTCGCCATGGTAGAGCGGCAAACGTCCAAGAAAGTGATGACGCTTTGAAGTGACAACGTGGGTTAATATGAGGCATGCAAGCCTTGGCTCAAGCATCATGGCATCTGTCATGAGCAAACCACCCCTTACAGTCCCTAAAGCAACGGTGTGGATGCGAGGATGAACCAGACCTTACTCGGAATGGTGCGAAGCATGCTCTTCGATGCCAAGCTCCCACCTCGCTTTTGGGCAAAAGCAACAACAACGGTCTGCTACCTCTTGAACCTCACACCAGAAACTGCATTGCGGAAGCGTGGAAAGGAGTACGACAAGAAGCTGAAGACCCCACAAGAAGCATGGTTGGGAAAGAAACTCAACGCATCTCATCTGAAGGTGTTCGCGTCAACTGCACAGGTGAAGATCCAGTCGGGAGAAGGTGGAGGCAAGATTGACCCACGTTCCAAAAAGTGCATCATGGCTGGGTACAACACGTCACACAAAGCCTGTCAACTTTGGGACCAGGCAGCTGGCAAGCTCATGAGGAGTTGCGGCGTCGTGTTTGACGAACGCACCCTTGGAAAGGGAGAGCTGCTCAACCCGATCCTTGCTCCCAAAGCGGGAGAGTGGATAGTGTTGTTTGAATCCGGAGACCAACCACCCGACAACTAGCTTATCTTGCCAGCAGGTGGTGGGAATGGGAGAATAGCTGTAGAGGATAATGCAGCATCTGACATGGACGCAGATACCGAGGCGTCCGGGGCTTCCGAGCCTGACTTGGAGTCTGACGAATCTTCTGACGAAGACAATGACAATGACGACAAACCACCACCTGTGGAAGCACCAGCACCAAAGCAAAAAGCCGCACTGACACCCCGGCGCAGTTTGCGACCAAAGAAAGCACCTTTGCGGTATGAGGATGATTAGACTAGCCTTAGCTGGTCGTGCATGGCTCAGGGAGAGCCATCCACAGTGGCCAAGACGATGAATGGCCCAGATGCGGCCAAGTGGAAGGAGGCAGTGGATAGCAAGCTTGCATCCATTGCCAAGAACGGCACGTGGGTGCTGGTGGATAGACCCGACAAGGCCCACGTTGTAGGATCCAAGTGGGTCCGCCGAGTGAATAAGAAGCAAGACGGCAACATCGACAAGTTCAAAGCAAGGGTAGTGGCAAAAGGGTTCTCTCAACACCCATGCTCTGAGTACGATGAGGAATTCACGCCCATCGTGACCTTTGCCTCCATCCGCTCTCTCCTTGGCATTAGAGCTGCAAAGAACCTGGAGATACACCAGATGGACGTCAGGACAACATTTCTTTGTGGGAAGCTTGACAAGGAAGTGTTGATGGAGGTATCTAAAGGAGTCAAAGCTCCCAAGGGCAAGGTGTGAAGGATAGTGAATGTGCTCTATGGACTGAAATAGGTCCCAATGATGTGGTACAAAGTGATGGACGGTTTCATGACCGGTCTCTCCTTCGCGCATTGCCAGAGTGACCCAAGCATGTATGTGCGTGAAGATGGGAGAGGGATGATGTTGGTTGCACTGTATGTGGATAATCTTATCATCTGCTTGTCTTTGGTCGAGCTGCTGGATGAGCTCAAGTGTAACCTTTGCAAAAGGTTCAAGATGAAGGACATGGGTCCTCTCGAGTACTTGCTCGGGATTGCCATCAACTGCAACAGAGCAGCAGGCACCATCAAACTCAACCAAACCAAATTCATCGGTGAGGTATCAAAGCGCTATCACATGGAAGACTGCAAACCTGTCAGCACTGCAATGACGACCGATACAAAGCTGAAGGCCTCCATGTCGCCAAGTAATGAAGCAGAACAAAGGGAGATGCAAGACATCCCCTACCATTCCGCCATGGGTAGCATCATGTACGCCATGGTAGGAACCTGTCCGGATATCTCCTATGCTCTGGGACAAGTGAGCACATCTCTGCCTGCCAATGTTGTGGCCAACCCAAGGCCACAACATTGGCAGGCAGTCAAGCACATTTTGCGCTACCTATTGAAGAAACATCACATAAGCCTTGTCCTTGGAGGCCAAGAAGGCACAGACCCCCTCCACCTGAAGTGCTACATCAACGGCGACTGGGGAGGATATCTTGACAACCAAAAATCCACCTCCAGATACGTGTGCATCTTGAATGGCACTGCCATCTCATGGGCCAGCAGGAAGCAGGATTGTGTTTCCGTGTCCACGGCAGAGGCAGAGTACGTTGCTCTATTTGAGTTGTGCAAGGAGACTCAATGGCTCTACAGCCTGCTTGGAAAAATGACAGTGCCACAAGAGGACGCCATGGACATACACGTGGACAAAATGAGTACCATCTCGATGGCTAAAGATGAGATCATCTCCCGGTGAACGAAGCAAATCAACATACGTTACCACTACTCACGTAATCTGATCATGAAGAACGTGGTGACTTGCAGCACTACAAAACCAAGAGCATGCTTGCTGGCCGCATGACCAAGCCGCTGGAGAGCAACTTACACTATGCAGGCATTTGTGGATTTGGCATGAGGAGTGCCGCAGAGGAAGGGTGAGCCCCCAAGGCATTGCTGGAACCCACTGAGCGAGAGATGGACAGAGGTGCAAGGGAGAGGTTTTTTGAAATGGTACGCACCTTGTCCACTGCCTAGCAAGCTATCTGCACATATAGACAAGGCATGCACTGCTCTATGGAGTACGTCCCCTTGGTCTGTTCTAAGATGGGCCAGGAATTATGGCAGGAATTATGACAACGTGAGAGTTTGTTTGCCACAGGGAGTTGATTTGCAAGAGGGGTTTGATTTGGGATGGGGATTTGATTTGCAACGGGGATTTCATTTGGGAAGGGGAGTTGATTTGTGACAGAGAGTTAACTTTTTAAACTAATAGCTGGCTTGCGGCGGGGGGAGTTGATTTGTGATAAGGAGTTCATTTGTGATGGAGAGTTGATTTGGAATGGGGAGTTGATGTGCAACCTGGAGCTGATTTGAGACTGGGATTTGATTTGCGACAAAGAATTCATTTGCGATGGGGTATTGATTTGCAGCAATGAGTCAATTTGCGGGCAGGATTTCATTTGTGACAGGGGGTTGATTTGCAACCGGGAATTGATTTGCAACATACCTTTGATCTGCAATGGGAGTTGATTTGCGATGTGGAGTTTGTTTGCAACAAGGAGTTGACTTGCGGCGGGGAGTTGATTTACAGCAGGGAAATGATTTGGGACAGGGAGTTTATTTGCAATGGGGAGTTGAGTTATGACTGGGAGTTGATTTGTGATGGGGGTTCATTTACGAAAAGGAGTGTATTTGTGACAGGGTGTTGATTTGCGACAGGGAGCTGATTTGGAACAGAGAGTTGATTGGCTACCTGGATTTGATTTGCAACAGTGAGTGGATTTGCAACCGGTAGTTGATTTGCAAATGGGAGTTAATTCGCAAAAAAGGGAGTTGATTTGGGATGGTGAGTTTATTCATGATGGGATTTCATTTGCAACGGGGGAGTTCAGATGCAATGGAGAGTTTAGTTGCGACTGGAATTTGATTTGCAACAGGGAGTTGATTCATGACAAGGATTGGATTTGTGACAGAGAGTTTATTGAGGATGGGGAGATGATTTACTAGGGGAAGTTGATTTGCAACTGGGAGTTGCTTTGTGACTGGGGGTTAAGTCACGATGGAGAGTTGATTTGTGACCGGAAGTTGATCTCCAACAAAGAGTTGATTTGCGATGGGTCTTTCATTTGTGACCAGGAGTTGATTTATGACAGGGAGTTGATTCGGGCTTGGGAGTTTATTTGTGACGGGGAACTGATTTGGAAGGTGAGTTAATATGGGACGGAGAGTTGATTTACAACAGGGAGTTGATTTGCAACAGAGATTTGATTTGTGACAGAGAAGTTATCTGTAACAGAAATTCAATTTATGACAAGGATTTTATTTGGAACCAGAGTCTACTTGTGACCAGGAGTTAATCTGTGACCACATTTGATTTGCGACGGGGACTTCATTATGACAGAGAACTGATTTGTGACGGGGAGTTGATTTGCAACCGTGAGATTATTTGCGATGAGTAGTTTATTTGTGACAGACTGTTGATTTGTAGCAGGAGTTCATTTGTGACATGAAGTTGATTTGTAACGAGGAGTCGATTGGAGACTGGGAATTTTTTTATGACTGGGAGTTGATTTCTGACCAGGACTTGATTCGAAACGGGTGTTGATTTGTGACCAGGAGCTCATTTGCTACCAAATTTGAGTTGTGACCAGGAGTTGATTTGTGACTAGATTTGTCTTGCGACCACAAGTTGTTTTGCGGCCAGAGCTGGTTTGCCACAGGAGTTGAGTTGCGATGGGGAATTAATTGGTAACGGAGAGTTCATTTGCACCCCGAATTTCATTTGCAACTGGGATTTGATTTGCGACCGGAAGTTGAGTTGTGGCAAGGAGTTGATTTACAACAGATGTTGTTTTGAAACCGGGATTTGATTTGCGACGGGGGTTTTGTCCAGAACCGGGAATAATTTTAGGACAGGAATTTAATTTGTGATGGGATTTCATTTGCGACGGGGAGTTAATCTGCAACAGGAGATGATTTGTGACAAGGAGTTACTTTGCAGTGGAGTGTTGACTTGTTATGGGGAGCTGATTTGAGAACGAGGGTTGATTTGAGAAGTATAGTTGATTTGCGATGGGGTTGATTTGCGACCAGCTGTCTATTTGTAACGGGCTGTTTATTTGCGACGGAGAGTTAGTTTATGACAGAGCGCTGATTTAAGACGGGAAGTTGATTGGTGATGGGGAGCTGATTTTTTACTGGGAGTTGAATTATGGCAGGGATTTGATTTGTGGTGGGGAGTTAATCGGCATCAATGATTTTACTTACGACAGGGAGTTGCCTTGGGATGGGGAGTTTGCTTGCGACGGGAGTTGATTTGTGACATTTCTTTGCGACCAAGAGTTGAATTGTGACCAAGAGTTAATTTGCAATGGGGAGTTGACTTGTGACCGGGAGTTGATTTATGATGGGGATTCTATTTGTGACAAGGAGTTGATTTAAGAATGGGAATTTTTTTGCGACGGGGAGTTCATTTGGGGTGGGGAGCCCATTTTCCATGACAGTTTATTTGCAATGGGGTGTTGATTCTCAACATTAGAGCTGATCTGCGACCAGAAGTTGATCTATGATAGCGACTTGATTTTGGATGGCAAGTTGATTTGCAATGGTGAATTCATTTGTGCCGGGAGTTTATCTGTGAAAGTTAATTAATTTGCGACTGATATTTGGCTTGCGATTGGGAGTCAATTTGCAACAGAAAATTAGTTTGCTACGGAAATTTGATTTGTGACGGGGAGTTGATTTGGGCTGGAGAGATCATTTACAATGGGGTTGTTGGCCTGAGGGTGAGTGTGCACCCTAGAGGGTCCCTAGCAGTGGCTGTTTCACACCACCAACTGTTTTTGGAGAGACTGAAACTGTGGAGGCAACTGGTTCCAAGGATGG
>SZWC01001379.1:191809-203493 GCA_023375785.1 Penium margaritaceum
AATTTCATCTTGTGGGACTTGAACCCGGGCCCCTGCCTCTAGAGGTGGACACCATTAACCACTAAGCCACTAAGGCTTGTCTTTTTGGTGTTCCTTTTTGGAGTCACTCCTGCCATGGTGAGGAGCATCATTCCAACAATCTCCCCCTTGCGCATCACCCATGGCAATTGTCCATGCTCAGCCTGCAACTGAAGAGCCTTTCTCCTCATGGGAGGCGAGCTCACATTTTATTGCTCCCTCCCAGTCAGCCCCATCCTCCTTGTGGAGTGCCTCGTTGAGGCTCCTCTTGCGCGAACCCACTCCAAATGCCCTTGTCGCCATCGTATCTTTTTGTCCTTCTTCGCACACGGCTGCTCGTGCGGGGCTGTTGAGGCGGTTGTTGTTGTTGCTGTCCCCTTTTGGCGCCATCCTCTCCAAGCGTCTGATCCCCCCCTCTTGGAGACCTTGGAGACATCTGTCGACTCTCCGCCTCCACGTCCATCTCCGGTGCTTCGGATTCCTCATCCAAACTGGCCGGAATAAAATCCGCCACTCGCCCATCCCTTGGGCGATCCTCTCCGGCTGGTGCTGTTGGGAGGATGTCACCCTCATTCACGTCCTCCGGCGTCTCCCCCTCAAGGAGTGGCTCCCCACTCCCCCCCCTTGGGGAGACCTGCCTCCTTGTCTGTCCAACGGCTTTTCTCGTCAAACGTGACGTCGCGAATTTGCACAATCTGCTGCCTCCTTGGGTCAAAGAGCCAATACGCCTTGCTTCCGCTCTCATATCCAAGGAAAATACTCCGGCGGGTACGCGGGTCCAGCTTGCTCCGTCCCTCACGTGCCTGCACCATTACATGTGCAACACAACCAAACGTGCGGAGGTGACCCACCGCCGGCTTCCTCCCGCTCCACACCTCTTGTGGCGTCTTCCACGCATTGCTCTCCTTGTCCTTCAGCGGCTTGGTCGGCATGAGATTCATGATGTACGCTGCTGTCCTTGCCGCCTCCGCCCAATACCGTTGTGTAAGGCCGGCGTCGCTCAACATGGATCGTACCATGTTAAGGATTGTGCAATTTGCTCTCTCTGCGACGCCATTCTGTTGTGGGGAGTGTAGAGTTGTTTTTTGCCACTCAATCCCCTTGCTCTTCATCCACCCAAGGCACCCCGCATATTCACCGCCGTTGTCACTCCGGAATGCCTTCACCTTCAACTCTGTTTGTCGCTCCACATCAGCCACAAACTCTTGCATGCACGCAAGGACCTCACTCTTCCGCTTCATTGGGTAGAGGTAGAGTTTCCGGCTGTGGTCATCGATGAAGGTGAGGAAGTAGCGAGCTCCACCGATGGTGCTCTCAAGCGGTCCACACACATCTGTGTGTACCATGGCCAGTTTTGCCGATACACGCGTCCCCTTGGCGACAAACGGGTGCCGAGTTGATTTGCCAATGATGCATGGCTCACACACGGTCTCCTTGGTTCCATCAAGGCCGCTGATTTGGAGACGCCGTACCACTTCCCTCTTAGCCATCTCCTTCATGGTCGATAGAGAAATGTGGCAGAGTCGGCGGTGCCATAGGTCCAGGTCTCCTCCATCCTTCGTTGCAAGATTGGCGGCATTGGACCCCACCCGGCTGCTGAGGATCTTCGCGTGTAGCAGGTACAAGTCGTCCTCCCTCTTGGCACGCGCAATCACCTCACCTTTGCCCTCTTTGCGGATGACGGCCTCCTTCTTTGTGAAGAGCACCTCAAGTCCCTTCTCGGTAAGGCAGCTGACGGAGAGCAAGTTTGCCCCAAAGTTGGGCATATGCAGCACATCGTAGATTGTGCTCGTGACAGGTTTGCCATCCACAACTGACTCAATGTGAACGTTACCCTCACCGGCGGCCACCTCTGTTTTTCCATTGGCCACCATCATGCGTCTCTCCGAGGCGCCGTAGGTGACAATTGCTGCCCTGTTGCATTGGGTGTGGCGGCCTGATCCGGAGTCGATGACGGCAACGCCCGGATCCTTCAAGTTGGTGGAGTTGTACGCCATAAGGGCGTGCTTATCTTTCTTCCCGCCCCGCTGCGACCGATCTGTTTTCTTCTTCGGACAGTTGCGCGCGTAGTGGCCTTCCTTGCCGCAGTTGAAGCACTCCCCCTTCTTGTCACCCTTCTTAGTGCCCTGTTTGGCACCCTTCTACTTGTCGCCTCGGCCTACACTTTGAAGATGAACTGTGTAAGCTGAAGTTGATGCCGCTGCACTCTCTCGACCGCCACGTCGCATCCACTCATTGCGCACGTACTCAGCAACCTTCGGGTACTTCAGCTCGTCGGAAGGCCAGCCACCAAGGACTGTGATCATGGGACTCCAACTGTCTGGCAAGGCAAGAAGGAGGATCATAGCTTGCAACTGAGAGTTGACCTCCCAACCCGTGGCCACACACTCCGCTGCGAGGGACTCAATCTGCTGCATGATCTCCATGATGTTGTTGCCTTCGTTGGCTCGGAGGGTGACGAGCCGTTTGAAGATGAAGAGCTGATTGGCAAGGTTGCTTGACTGGTAGATGGAGCAGAGTTTTGACCATGCGTCCGCGGCCANGCCTCAATTGGATGGGAATTAACACTTGATCAAGGCTCACAAGCAGTGGCATTTTATAGCCACTGATCTAAGCTTTCCAGAACACCAAAGCATGCAAGATTTGGAGCTTCCTAGCAGATTCTATGGCTTCTAGAGTGCTCCTTGGTAGGCTGTCCTTTTCCCACCTAGGAAGGCATCCCTTCCCTCCTCTAGAAGCTTCTGCCCCTTCCTAGATTCCTCAGCTTGCTTCTAGTAGGAGGGAAGGTGTCCAGAAGACCAAGACACCTCTAGATGCCTTGTAGGACAAGTCACCCCTTCTAGAAGGTGTGCCACCTTCCTGGACCCTCACCTGGCCTTCTAGAAACTTAAAGAGGAACTCTAGAGGTTGAGCTAGCTTCCTGACATCTATTTTCCACCTCCCTTGAGGCAGGGCATAATTTCATCTTGTGGCACTTGAACCCGGGCCCCTGCCTCTAGAGGTGGACACCATTAACCACTAAGCCACTAAGGCTTGTATTTTTGGTGTTCCTTTTTGGAGTCACTCCTGCCATGGTGAGGAGCATCATTCCAACAGGGGTATTGATTTGTAAGAGGGGGGTGATTTGTGTCCGGGAATTAACTTGTGACAGAAAGTTTATTTTGTAACCGATAACTGATTTGTGGCAGGGAGTTGATCTGGGACGGGAGTTGATTTGCGACAGGGATATGACTTGCAACAGGGATATCATTTGCGACGGGAAGCTGATTTGCAACTGGGATTTGATTTGCAACCAGGGGTTGTTTTGTGATGGGGGTTGGTTTGCGACAGGGATTTTGTTTGCAACAGGGTGTTGATCTACAACGGGGTGTTGACTTGTGACGGAGAGTTTATGTGCAATCAGGAGTTGATTTACGTTGGGGAATTGATTGTGACCGGGAGTTGATTTGCAACTGGGAGTTTACTTGCGATGGGGAGTTCATTCAGGATTTTGAGTTGATTTACAACAGGAATTTATTTGCGACAGGGAGGTGATTTGCGACGGAGAGTTAAGTTGCAACCGGGAAATGATTTGCAATCGAGAGTTGATTTGAGATGAGGAGTTGAATTGTGAAAGAGAGTTGATTTGCGACTGGGAGTTGATTTAAGACAGGAAGTTGATTTGCCACCAGGAGTTCATTTGCAAATGGGAGTTTTGTTGCGACCTAGAGTTGATTTGTGACTGGGAGTTGATTTCCAACGTGGAGTTGATTTTTGACAGGGAGTTGATTTACGACTAAGGTCTGATTTACGACAAAGAGTTGATTTGGGATGAGGGCTTGAGTTTTGATGGGGAGTTGATTTGTGACGGGAGTTGATACGGGACGAATAGTTGATTTGCAACAGGGTGTTGATTTGGGACCGAGAGTTTATTTGTGATGGGGGTTTCATTTGCGATAAAAATGTAATTTGCGACGAGGAGTTGATTTAAGGCCAGAGTTTATTTGCAACCAGAGTTGATTTGCAACCAGGAGCTAATCTGTGACCAGTGATGATTTGCGACGGAGAGCTATTCTGCAACAGGGAGCTGATTTGAGACCAGGCGTTTATTTGCAATAAGTGGTTTATTCACAATGGAGAGTTGATTTTTAACTGGATTCCATTTGCTTCAGGACATTGATTCACAATGGGGAGCTCATTGGCAACCAGGATTTCATTTGTGGCTGGGAGTTAACTTGTGCCTGGAAGTTTCTTTGAGACGGGAGTGGATTTGCGACCAGGATTTGATTGCAGAGTTGGTTTGCAAAAAGAGTTGGTTTGCAACCAGCAGTTCATTTACGGCCAAAGCTAATCTGTGACATGAGTTTATTTGTGACCAAAGGTTGATTTGTGATGGGGATTTGGTTTGCGATGGGGATTTCATTTGCGTCAAGGAATTGATTTGTGGTGTGCAATTTCTTTCTGGCCGGGAGTTGATTTGTGACGGTGGGTTGATTTGCAACAGGGAGTTCATTTGCGACAGAGAGTTCATTTGCGACAGATAGTTCATTTGCGATGGGGAGTTGATTTGCGCCAGATATTTTACTTGAAATGGGGAGCTTATTAACACCCGGTGTTTGATTTACAACGGGGAATTAGCTTGTGACCAAGACTTCATTCTTGACGGGAGTTGATTTGCGATGGAGAGTTGATTTGCCATGGGAGTTAATTTGCAACGGAGAGATGATTTGGGACAGGGAATTAATTAGCAACGGGAAGTTGACTTGCAATGGACAGTTTATTTGTGATCGGGGTTAATTGGCGACGGGTAGTTGATTCGTAACAAAGCATTGATTTGCGACAGATGATTCATTTTTGACCAGGAGCTGATTTGTGATGGGGAGTTGATCTGCAACTGAGAGTTTATTGGAGATGGGGAGTTCATTTGCAAGTGGGAGCTGATTTGTGAGGGAGAGATGATTTGCGACAGGGACTTCATTTGCAACGGGGAGTTGAGGTGCGATGGGGAGTTGATTTGCAACAGGATTTGAATTGCGATGGGGAGTTCATTCGCAACTAGGAGCTGATTTGCAACGGGGAGTTGGTTTCTGTCGGGGAGCTCATTTGCGACAGGGAGTTGATTTGTGATGGGGATTTGATTTTGATGAAGATTTGATTTGCGATGGAGAGTTGATTTACAATGGGAGTTCATTTGCGATGGGGAGTTAACTCGCAAACAGAATTTTATTTGTGACTGGGAGTTGATTTGTGACGGGGAGTTGATTTATGATGGAGATTTGATTTGCGACGGAGAGTGGATTTGTGACCACGATTTGATTTGCAAAGGGGGGTTGACTTGTGACTGGGAAGTGATTTGTGACGAGGAGTTGATGTGCAACAGGAGTTGATTTATGAAAAGGATGTTATTTGCAAGGGGAGATGATTTGGAATGGGAGTTGATAGGCGACAGGAAGCTGATTTGTGACGGGGAGCTGAGTTGGGATGGGGTGCTGGGGTTTTGATTTGCAACGGGAGCTGATCTGCAACAGGAGTTAGTTTAAGATGGGGAATTGATTTGCAACAAGATGTTCATTGGCGACCGGGAGTTGATCTGGGTTGGGGAGTTGATTTGCAACCGGGTGCTGATTTGTGACGGTGAGTTAACTCTCAATTGGGAGCTGCTTTGGGACAGGGAGTTGATTTGCAACGGAGAGTTGATTTGTACCCGGAAGTCGATTTCTGACGGGGAGTTGATTTGCGACCTGGGCTTCATTTAGGACAGGGATTTGATTTAGGACGGGGAGTTGATTTGCAACAAGGGATTAATTTGTGACAGGATTTTGTATGGGATGGTGAGTTAATCTGCAACTGGGAGTTGATTTGCACCAGAGAGCTGATTTGTGACAGAGGATTGATTAAAAAAGGGGAGTTGATTTTCCAGCAGGACTTTATTTGTGACCAGAGTTGGCTTGTGAAGAGGAGTACACGTGCAACCAGAGTTGATCTTTGACAAGGAGTTAATCTACGATGGACAGGTTATTTGTGACGGTGAGCTGATTTGCAACCAGGAGTTGATTTACGCTGGGGATTGTACGTGCAACCGAAAGATGATTTGCAACAGGAGTTCATTTGCGCCAGGGATTCAATTTGCAATGGGGAGTTAACTTGTGACAGTGAGTTGATTTGTTACAAGGAGTTGATTTACGACCGGGATTGAATTTGCAAATGGAGTTTGATTTGTAGCCAGGAATTGATTTACAACCATAGTTGATTTACAACCAGTAGTTAATTTGTGATCAGAGTTTATTTGCGACCAGGAGCTGATTTGCAATGGGAGTTGATTTGCAACGGGGAGTTGATTCGCAAGAGCAAGTTGATTTGCGATGGGGAGTTAATTTGTGAGAGGGAGTTGATTTGTGACGAGGGTTTGATTTGCGACTGGGCTTTGATTTCTGACGGGGATTTGATTTGTGAGAGGGAGTTCATTTGCAACGGGGAGATAACTTATTACAGAGAGTTAAATTGTGACTGATAGTTGATTTGCAACAGGGATTTGATTTGTGACAAGGAATTGATTTGTGAAAGAGAATTTATTTGCAATGGAAACTTGATTTGCGACCAAGTGTTGATTTGTGACGGGGAGTTGGTTTGCAACGGAGAGCTCATTTGCAAAAGGGCATTGATTTGTAACGTGGATTTTATATGCAAACGGTATCTGATTTGTGGTGGGGGGTTCATTAGCAACCAGGAATCAATATGCGACAGGGAATTAATTTGCGACACGAGTTGATTCGCGACAGGGAGTTTATTTGCAACGGAAATTTGGTTTGCAACGGGGAGTTCATTTGAGACCGGGAGTTGATTTGGGACAGGGATTTGATTTGCAACAGGAAGTTCATTTACAAACAGGAGTTGATTTGCAAAGGGGGTTGGTTTGCGGCATGGAGCTGATTTGCGAATGGCTGTTGATTTATGTCAGGGAGTTGATTTCTGTGAGATATTTGATTTTTGACCGGGAGTTGAATTGCAACTGGGTGATTATTTGCAACATGCAGTTGATTTGAGATGGTGAGTTGATTTGCAACAGGATATCAGATGCGACAGGGGGTTGATTTGCACCGGAGAGTTGAGTTACGATTGTGAGGTTATTTGCAAGGAGGAGTTGATTTACGACGAGTTGATTTGTGACAGCGATTCAATTAGCGACATGAAACTTTTTATAAAAAAAAGGTTGAATTGCGACTGGGATTTGATTTGTGACTGGGAGTTTAGTTGTGAAAAAGAGTTGATTTGCAACCAGGAGTTGGTTTCCGACGGGGATTTGATTTTCCATGGGGAGTTTATTTGCAACTAGGGCCTTATTCAAGACGGAGATTCGATTTGGGATGGGGATTTTATTTGCAACGGGGAGTTCGTATGCAATGGGAGTGTACACAGGACAGAGAGTTGATTTGTGACGGGGAGTTGATTTGTGATAGAGATTTGATTTGTGACCTGATTTTATTTGCAACCGGAGTTGCTTTGTGACCATAGGTGATTTGCAACAAGAGTTGATTGCGACAGAGAGTTGAGTTGTGACGGGGAGTTGATTTGCACCTGGGCGGTTATTTGCGATGGATACTTTATTTGCGACAATGTGTTGATTTGTAAAGGGAGCTACTTTGCAAAGGGAAGTTGATCTTGTGACGGGGATTTGATTTGCCACTGGGATTTGATTTGTGGCCGGGAGTTGATTGGAAACAGGGAGTTGATTTGTGACTGGGAGTTGATTTGTGACGGGTAGTTGATTTGAGACAGGAGTTGATTTGCGAGCAGGAGTTGATTTGCAACCAGAGTTGATTTGCAATCAGGAGTTTATTGGTGACCAGAGTTGTTTTGCAACCAGGCACTGATCTTCATCCATAGCTGATTTGTGACAGGAGTTGAATTGGGATGGGGAGCTGATTTGTGACAAAATTTGATTTGAGACGGGGAGCTGATTTGCTGCCGGGGGTTGATTTGTGATAGGAAGTTGATTTGAGAGGGGAAGTTGATTTGAGAGGGGAAGTTGATTTGCGATTGCGGTTGTTTTGTGATGGGGAGTTGCATTGTGACAGGGTGCTGATTTGCAATGCGGAGTTTATTTGCAACAGAGAGTTGACTTGTGAAAGGATGTTGAGCTGCAACGGGGAGTTCATTTTCCACTGGGAATTCATATGCAACAGAGAGTTGCTTTCGGATGGGGAGCTGATTTACGTCGGGAGTTGATTTGTGGCGGGGACATTATTTGCGCTCAGGATTTTATTTGCATTGGGGAGTTCATTTGTGACAATGTCATGATTTGCAGCATAAAGTGGAAAGTTTGTTTGACATGGAAGTTTTATTTAAAATGAGAGTTGATTTGCGATGGGGAGTTCACTTGTGACATGGGAGTTGATTTGCGCCTGGGGAGTTAGCAACATGGATTTCATTTGGGATGGGTAGTTGATTTACGAAGGGGGGTTCATTTACAACGGTGAGCTCATTTGGAACTTATAGTTGATTTGCAACAGGAAGTTGATTTGTGACAAGGAGTTCATTTGTGACGGATAGTTGATTTGCAACCAGGAGTTGATTTGTGATGCAGACTTTATTTGCAACGGAGAGATCATTTGTGAAGGGGCATTGATTTGCAATAGTGAGAATTTGCGACCGGGATTTGATTTACAACGGTGGGCCGATTTGCGACTGGGATTTTATTTGCAACAGGGAGTTGGTTTGTAGTGGGAGTATATTTGGAATGAGGAGCAGATTTGCTACGTGGAGTTGATTTGCAATGGTGAGTTGATTTCTGACAGGAGGTTGATTTGGGATGGTGATATTGTTTGCAACAGGGAGTTGATATATGACCGGGAGTTGATTTGCAACAGGGAGTTCATTTGAGACGGGGAGTTCATTTGTGACCAAGAGACTTGACTTGCAACCGGGGCTTTTTATACAACGGGGGGTTGGTTTTTGACCGCGAACTGATCTGCAACATGGATTTGATTTGCGACGGGGATTCGATTTACAATGGGGAGTTGATTTGCAATGGGGCGTTGATTTGCGACTAGGAGTTGATATGGGATGGGGAGTTGAATTGTAACAGGTAGTTGATTTACGACCCGGAGTTGATTCGCGACAGGGAGTTGATTTGTAGCAGGGTGTTGATTTTTGACAGGGAATTGATTTGTGACAGAGAGTTGGTTTGCGACAGGGAGTTGATTTGCAATGGGTAGCAATCAGGCGTTTATTTGCAATGGATAGTTTTTTTAAGACCAGGATATAATTTTTGATTGGTAGCCTATTTGCAACGGGGAGTTGACTTGGGATGATGAGTTGATTTGCGACCGGATTTTATCTGCAACAGGGGGTTTATTTGCAACAGAGGGTCAAGTTGCGACCGGGAGATGATTAGGAAATTGATCTGCGACAAGGAGTTGATTTGTGACAGAGAGTTAATTTTGAATGGGGACTTCATGTATGACAGGAAGTTGCCTTGTGACTGGGGTTTGATTTGTGACTGGGATTTGAGTCGTGACAGATAGTTGATTTGCGTGCGGGAGTTCATTTTCTGATGGGGATTTGATTTGCAACCGGGAGCTGGTTTGCAACAAGGAGTTGATTTACAAAAGGGTTGATTTGGGATGGGGAGTTGATCTCCAACGGGGAGTGTGTTTGCAACAGGAGTTTATATGGGATGGAGGGTTGATTTGCAATGGGAATTTTATTTGCGACAGATAGTTGTTTTGTGAGGAGGATATAATTTACAATCGAAAGTTTATTTGCAACCAGGATTTGTTTTGCGACCAGATTTTATTTGCCACCAGGAGTTAAATTGTGACCAAAGATTATTTGAGACAGGGAGCTGATTGCAATGTAGAGTTGATTTGAGACGGGGAGCTGATTGCAGCATAGAATTTACTTGTAACGGGGAGTTGACTTCCAAACGGGTGTTTGTTTGCGATGGGTATTTTGTTCTTGACACAGAGTTGCAGGCAAAGCCTGCACAAGCACAGGCCTTGCCTGCATCTACGATGCCCACATGTACGCCTACAAGGTCCGCGCTTCCCTAGGAGGCCCATGCCTGCGCCTATGAGCCCCGCACTTGCCCATATGAGGCCCGTGCCTCCACCTACGAGGCAAGTGGCTGCGCCTACAAGGCCCGTGCCTGCACCTTTGAGGCCCATGCCTGCGCCTACAAGGCCCGCACCTGCGCCTACAAGGACCGCTCCTGTGCCTACGAGGCACCCCCCTGCGCCTGCAAGGCCCGTCCCTGCACCTACAAGGACCGCACCTGTGCCTACGAGGCTTGCACCTTCGCCTACGAGGCCCGCGCCTGCGCCTTCGAGGCCAGCTCCTGCACCCACGAGGCCTGCGCCTGCGCTTACAAGGCCTGCGCCTGTGCCTACAAGGCCTGTGCCTGCGCCTACAAAACCCGCACCTGCGCCTACAAGGCCTGCACCTGCACCTGCGAGGCCCTTGCCTGCACCTACGAGGCCGGCCCCTGCAGCTTCAAGGCCTGCGCCTGCGCCTACGATGCCCAAACTGCGCATACGAGACCCATGCCTGTTCCTTTGAGGCCCGCGCCTGCACCTACCAGGCCCACGCCTGCGCCTACAAGGCCTGCACCTGCACCTGCGAGGCCCTTGCCTGCACCTACGAGGCCGGCCCCTGCAGCTTCAAGGCCTGCGCCTGCGCCTACGATGCCCAAACTGCGCATACGAGACCCATGCCTGTTCCTTTGAGGCCCGCGCCTGCACCTTGGAGGCCCGCGCCTGTGAGGCTCACGCTTTCATCTATGAGGCCTGCGCTTGCATGTACGAGGCTCACATCTGTACCTACAAAGTCCACACCTGCGCCTACGTGGCCCTCACCTGTGCCTACAAGGCCGGCGCCTGCACCTACGAGGCCTGCGCCTGTACCTACGAGGCCCGTGTCTCTGCCAAAGAGGCCCCCACCTGCACCTACGAGGCCCACGCCTGCACCTACCAGGCCCACGCCTGCGCCTACAAGGCCCACACCTGCACCTATGAGGCCAGGACCTGCGGGTATACGGCCCATGCTTGCGGCTCCAAGGCCCGCGCCTGCAGCTACAAGGCCGTGCCTGCGACTACGAGCCCGTTCCTGTGGCTATGAGGCCTGCACCCGTGGCTACAAGCCCGCGCCTGAGCCTATGAGGCCCACGCTTGTGCCTAGGAGGCCCGCTCCTGGGCCTACAAGGCCCGTGCCTGCCCTTACAAGGCCTGCGCCTGCACCTATGAGGCCCGCGCCTGCACCTATGAGGCCCGTGCCTGTACATAAAAGGCCCGCGCCAGTGCCTACTAGGCCCATGCCTGTGCCAATGAGGCCCGCGCCTATGCCTACGTGGCCCACTGCTACGCTTACGTGGCCCGTGCCTTGCGCCTACAAGGCCTGTCCCTGCACTTGCGAGGCCTGCGTCTGCACCTACGAGGCCCGCACCTGCGCCTACAAGGCCTGTGCCTGCCCCTCTGAGGCACGCACCTGTGCCTATGAGAGCCCACGCCTGCGCATACGAGACCCATGCTTCCGCCTATGAGGCCCGCGCCTGTGCCTAAGAAGCCCACCCCTGTGCCTACGAGGCCCACGCCTGTGCCTATGAGGCCCGCATCTGCACCTACGCGGCCTGCGCCTGCAGCCTACAAGGCCCGCATCTGCGCCTAAAAGGCCCGCGCCTGCAACTACGAGGA
>SZWC01001379.1:226932-283732 GCA_023375785.1 Penium margaritaceum
CCCCTCCAAACACACACAATGAGGAAGAGGAGGACTGTAAGAGATTGTACAAGAAAAGGGAGAGCACGTACACCATGCCGCGGACACAACAGGAAGTTGACACAGAGCAACGAGGCCAAGGACAATGATCCTCAAGAAGTAGTAGAAGTGGTGGATGTGTCAGATGAGAAGAAATCCGTAGGAGAGGTGGAAAGGACTTGTAGAAAATGGGGAAAGCAGGATTTTAGACACACAGGTGGTTGTCCTTCCACGCATACAAGAGAGCGACAACATAGCCAGCTACCAGGTGCAACAAAGGTTGGAACATTGTGGTGCCAAAAGTGATGGTTGAAGATATTCTCATCAGCGAACCATCTGACACTAGAAGCAATAAGGAGAGGCGGCCAGGCCCTGAAAGGAATGACATGGAAGAGGCAGCATAAGCCCTAGAGAGTTGGATATGGGATGCCAAGAAGTGACCAAAGTGGGTTGCTCGATAAAAATAATCAGATCACAACAATGAATAGAAGATGTTTTTCTGGTTCTATAGCACTTTACAGAACTCAATTCGGAGTCCGTTTGAGGGAGATATGGATTTTCAAGGTTTGGTGGCAATGGGTCCGGTTCACGTGATGGCTCTTGCACTACCAGCACCAATGACGGCCACAATTATCGGTCAGGGAGGTTTGGAGCGGCCGTCAAGGTAGAAAGGCGGCAGGAGGACCTTCAGGGAGCTTCAAGGAAGGTCCCCACTAAGATTATTGGTTGTGCACATGGCAGGGATGGTAATTCTCTTGTGTGAGAGTCTGACTGCCGCTCATCCCGCTAGGCTAGGAGTGTGCTAGGAGGTGAACTTTGACAAAGGTGTTCTTCCAGCTCCATGTGCCAAATGAGGCGTACTTAGGCTTGTTGAAAAGCTGTGCTCATTTCATTTTGCATCCATGAGTCAAACAAGCCATTCGCGCTCTCTACAAAACTTCACACGCTTCCGTATTTTTCTCTGCAGCCTACAACTTGTCTCTCACATACAATTGGTCCTGGTCTTGCCTAGCGGCTCTTGGTGAGCTTGATCACCTCGCTGAGGGCTGCCTTTGATTGCATCAGTATTATCAGAGCTAGAACAAGGCTCTGCCTCATCCTTGAGGAATTCTTTGCACCCTGTTGTGTGAGAGAGGCGTTTGAGGGCTGAACGTTGCACTACCATGGTGACATCCGCTTCTGTGGTGGCCGGCGTCAACATCGCCAAGTTCGAAGGCAAAAACTTCTTCAACTGGAGCAACAACATGAAGATGGTGCTGATGGAGAAGGGAATCTGGAGCCATGTGAGTGAGGAGGAATCAGCTCAGTCCTCTCTCTCACCTGGTGAGGCCCGTACCCACCGCGAGAAGCGTGACCGCGCCACCGCGACCATCTACCTCTACCTCGCCAAACGGAAGCAACTCCTTGTCCGTGGCATCCTCACGCCTGAGGAGGTTTGGAAAAATCTTGAGTCCACTTATGCATCCAATTCAATCCTCATGAACATGCAGCTGCGTCGTCGCTTTCACACTGTGAAGATGGATGAGTCTGGATCCATGATTGATTTCATCAACATGGTGAAGTCTCTTGCGGACCAGTTTTCTGCAATTGAGGACCCTATCAAGGAACGTGTGCTCATGCTAACCATCCTCTCTGGCCTTCCTAGCAACAACACTCCTCTCGTTGTTGCCCTGGACCAGCGTGGAAACAAGCTCTCCCTCAACAATGTGGAGGAGAGCCTGCTGTTTGAGGAGGAGCGGAGCAAGGGAGGGGACAGCAGAAGCTCACTGGATGTTGCTCTCATCACCAACTCTGGTGGTGAGGCCGGTGCTGCACCAACCAGGAGCAACGGTGGAGGAGGGAAGAAGAAGGGGAATTGCCACTACTGCAAGAAGCCGGGGCATTGGGTGCGCAAATGCCGGAAGAAGAATACGGACCTTGCGGCTGGAGTGGGAGCGGAAAAGCAGTCCAACGCTTTCGCAAACACAGCAGATTAGGAGAGCGGATTTGTGAAAACCATCCGGGTCCTGCACGTCTCCAAAAACACTGCATTATTCTGGATCATTGACTCGGGAGCCACGCGGCACATGACGTGTCACCGGGAGTGGTTCATTTTCTACATCGTCATTGAGCCTCGTCGGGTGTACATGGGGGACAACCATGTGAAAATGGCGGTTGGGGAGGGTGAGATTGTGTTTTGTGCTTTCGTTGAGGGCAAACACGTGGAACTTCGTGAGAAGGGGGTGCTCCATGATCTGGGGCTGGAAGTTAGCCTCCTCTCTGTCTCATCTCTCATCTCCGAAGGCATGCAGGTTCGCTTTGAGAATGGTGGCTACACCATCTCTGCATGTTCAGGCCGTGTGCTTGCAAAAGCGGACAAGGAGGACGGACTCTACCGTCTCTGTGTCATCGGAGAAGGAAGCCGACTCAGCGTTGGCGGCAAGAGAGGGAAAACACGACATCGGCCTGTGGCACCGCCGGCTTGGTCACCTCGGCATTGGCGCCATCATCTCCATGCGGTAGATGGTCTGCCGCCTGGAATATAAGGGGTTGAAGTGGCCAGGTGCATTGTCTTGTGAGAGTTGCATTGAAGGGAAGCAAGCTCACGCTCCATTCTCCGGGGAAGGGAAGTGGGGAGCTGAGCTTCTCTCACTTGTTCACTCTGATTTGTGCGGTCCCATGCCATCACAGTCCTTGTCCGGCAAGTTGTAATTTGTCAAATTCGTTGACGAAAAGTTGAGGAAGACGTGGTTGTACTTCCTGGATGGAAAGGATGAGTGCTTTGATGCTTTCAAGGTGTGGATTGCTAGTGCACAGAATGAGAGTGGCAGGCAGTTGAAGGTGCTTTGCACCGACGGTGGAGGTGAGTACCTCTCCAACGACTTTTGCAACTTCCTCAAGCGTCGCGGGATCAGGCACAAGGTCATCCCACCTAGAACACCACAGCTAAACAACGTGGCTGAATGCGCGAACCGCACTCTCATGGAGCGTGTTTGGAGCATGCTCCAAGACGCGGAGCTCCCGCCAACCTTTAGGGCGGAAGCGGTCAACATTGCCGTGTACCTGAAAAACCGGAGTCCCACGCGCACCGTGCCACTGATGACACCGGAGGAGGCGTGGACAGGACGCAAGCCAACAGTGATGCACCTGAAATTCTTTGGGTGTGGCGCATTTGTGCTTGTGCCTCCCGGCAACCGCAACACGCTGGACGCAAAGTCAGTGAAGGCGGCCTTCCTTGGCTACGACACCATGGGATACCGCCTCTACAACCTCGCTGCTCGCAAGATTATCTGCAGCCGTGAAGTGGTCTTTCAAGACGACGTGAAGGGCTGGACTTGGAGCCCCATTTCTGTAGTTCCACTTGCTCCCGCACTTGTACCAGAAGTGGGAGGAGAGCCGGTAGCAGAAGAGGGCGGTGCGGAAGATGCCGGTGATAGCGGCAATGACAAGGAGGTGGAGGGAGCTGAGAAGAAGAAAGCAACGGTATCTGATGAGGAGGAGCAGGAAAGCAACGTACGGCAGCTGCCATGGAGGTCTGGATGCCACAACCATGGTGCAGATGGTCCTGTGGACCTACTGAGGGGATCCAAGTGCGTCGCAAGCAAACAGAGGCGGTTGGAGGAGCTCGTGAACCTGTGCACTATTCTACCACCAATGGAGTCTTTTGACCTTGAGCTTCTCTTCCTCACTGTCACCCATGACCCAGCCACATTCGCTGAAGCCATGCCCAACGCAGAGGCGGCAGATTGGCGTGCCGCAGTAGATGAGAAGTATGGTGCACTCATGAAGAACGGCACCTGGACCCTCGAGGAAGCTCCACATGGCAGCTGGATGATCTGGTGTCCGTGGATCTTCAAGCGCAAGCGTGGTGTGGATGGTACGGTGCTCAGGTACAAAGCACGGTTGGTTGCAAAGGGATATGGGCAGAGTGAGGGTGTGGATTACAATGAGACATTTGCATCTGTCGCAAAGTTCCCATCCATCCGAGGGATCCTTGCTCTTGCTGCTGCTATGGATTGGGTGGTACACCAAATGGATGTGATGTGTGCATTTCTGAATAGGGACCTCGAGAAGAAGGTGAACATGGAGCAGCCAGAGGGGTATGTGGTCGAGGGAAAGGAGGACTTGGTGTGCAAGCTTGTGAAGGCTCTTTACGGCCTGAAGCAAGCACCGTGAGCATGGTACCACAAGATGGATGAGCAGCTGGCTGGGCTTGGTTTTGTACGCAAGTATGCTGACCATACAGTTTATGGGCATGTGCAAGGGGCAAGCTAGGTCATCATCTTGCTCTATGTTGATGATCTGCTCATTGCATCTGATTCCAAGTCTCTTTTTGACGATGTGAAGCAGTCCCTTACTGCCAGGTTGGACATGAAAGACATGGGATAGCTCAGCTACTACCTTGGCCTTCAGGTCATGCGCGACCAGTAGCAGCTGACTTTAGAATTATCGCAGAGCACGTATGTGAACGACATCGTCAAGCGCTTCAACATGGCAGGAGCGCGTAAGGCCGCAACATCACTGGAAGTGGGAGCAAAGCTGAGCATGACGCAGACTCTCCGCGGCATGCAAGAGAGCACGTATGTGAACGACATCGTCAAGCGCTTCATGAAAATATTACATGCATGCACATACACACACGCATTTCCACACACACACACACACACACACACACACACACACACACACACACGCACGCACGCACGCATGCACGCACGCACGCACGCACACACGCACACACACACACACACACGCACGCACGCACGCATGCACGCACGCACGCACGCACACACGCACACACACACACACACACGCATGAATGTAGCTCTATGCACAAGCGTGCACACATGCAGACAGACACACATGCATGTACATATGCATTATGGTAAACGCATACAACAATGGATGCATCCATCCTCCCCCCCCCCCCCCCCCCTGATGGAAACTGGGGCAGCCCTCAGGGAGGTGATCAGGCGCACTAAGAGCCGCCTAGGCAGGACCAACTGTTTGTGAGAGGGAGTTTCAGGTTGCACAGACAGAAATTACGGAAGCGAATGTAGGTCTGCAGAGAACGCAAATGTCTGAATCGACTCTTGAGAGAGAAAGTACATCATCACAGCTTTCTAACAAGCCCTTATATGCCTCATTTGGCTAAGGGAGCACTGAGATCCACTCTGTCAAAGCTCACCCTCTAGCATACTCCTAGCCTAGCGGGATGAGCGGCAGTCACCTTGTCACACAAGAGAATTATGTCTCGCACGGCCTGCACGGCTAATAATCATGGACTGGTCCTTCCTTGAAGTCTCTTGGACGTCCTCCAGCCGTCTTTTCTCCTTGAAGGCCGCTCTCAGCCGTCCTGGCCAATAATCCTGCCGCCTTTTGAGCTCAAAGTGCTCAGGTCGTCACTTGAACCCGACCCATGATCTCCAAACTGTGGAAATCCATATCTCACTCAAACGGACTCCAAATCGAGTTTCGTAAAGTGCGTTAAAACCTGTGGAACATCCTCGATGCAACTGTCATGCCAGATGATTTTTATCGAGCAACCTATTTTTGTCACTTTCTAGCACTCTCATATCCATCACCCCCCCCCACCTCCATGGTGCCCACCACAGTCCATTTTGCGTTATCTTGAGACAATGTAAAAAAAGTCACGGGTAAATTTTCCGGTGCTCACAAAGTTTTGTACCTTAGACTTGATGTTTTGATGGAGTTTCAACTTGGATAAACAGAACAATAATCTTCAGAAAACAAGTTTTCTATTGACAAGCTGCAGAGAACATCTTTCTTATCACAAAAACACGTCCCTTTCCTCCATGTTCTCTTGTGCAAATTGAAGTTCCTACTCCACACGTGGTGCTGTCTTACACTAGAAACGGGGTTGAACATGTGACACATCTGAATGAGAATCAGATAACAGGTCTTTGGAAGGTTGGATTCTTTTATTTTCTGGAAAGCCCAAACAAGGAGGTGCGTAAGACACAGTGTAGGGTAAAACTTGACAAAACGAAACATGAAGAATCATTGCACCAAACAAAATTAAAGCTTTTGCACTGGTTCAAGAAAGTTGTCTATTAACGGAAAACAAACATGTTTCAGGTTTCTTAAACAGATGTTGATCTGCCACCCAATCAATTTAAGTGAAGAAAATGTTCCGAATCAGGAAGAAGAAGATCCGTAAAGCATGTCCCAGTCATGTTCAGGACCTTTTCATGGTCCCAACACAGAATCAGCAAGGCATCTCCCAATCATGTTCAGAATCCTGTCCTGAGCATCAAGAGATGCTCAAACCTTTTCGTGGTCCCCAAACATAATCACACCCTTGTAACAATAACAGAACGAGAAAGATCTCTTCATTTTTTCCATGGAGGTTTTCCTCTGTCAGGAACACATCAAGCAGGATAATGATTCGTTCAAGGAGGAGACTTGATGTGCTTGATTCATCGTTGCATTAGGCCTCCATCCTTGTCTTTTTCAAGGGTTAAAATTAGCTAAATGACTGAAAGAAATTTGACTGAATGCTCTTCAAGGGGAGAACCTCCCCCCCCCCCCCCCCCCCCCCCCCCCCCCCCCCCCAACTTTCCTCCCTCCCCTAGAAGCAAGACCTTAACCAGTCTGAAAGGCCTCCGTGCACCAGGTGGAAGCTGCATGCAGCTGAAGTCACGTAATGGTCATACAACCTGTGCTTGCTCCTTAACATTCATTCATGCATTCTTTATGAACTCTCATCTTCAATACAGAGGCATCTTCACGGCTCCTGTGTTTGATTGAAAATTTGTCACTGGATGGTTGTAACTGAAAGTTGCTGCAAAGGGCATATCTGGATGGAAAGGTGATAGGAATTAAACAAGAGTGCATACTTTTGAAGGGGGCACTTCTTCCCCATCTTCTTTCTTTTTTCTGGATGCTTGAGCACTTATGAATGAAAGCACCAATGGCCTAAACAAGCCCAGACCATCAGCTATCAGGTGTGCTTCTGGCCAAGACCTGCCCATTTCAGCACTCTGGCTGGATCAAATATTTTTCTTTTTCTTTCTTCCAGATGACACAAAATTCAACTGCTGTGCTCCCATTAATCTTGTTGTCCAGGAACATTTGACCTAGTGTGCTGCATATTCTGAGTGATCTTGTCTTATGGTTCCAGAACTATCACAGCTGTTTCCTGAGTCCGGCAGCGGTTCTCGCAGTGCCATTCCAAGCATCAACCTTTGAACTGTGAAATCTGATGCACCTTCAGAGCATGTGAAGGAATCAAGTCCACGTAAAAAATGAGGAGCTGTACGTAGAACTTGTAAGGCTATGGTTAAGTATGCTTTGGGAAATGCCTGAGGTGCGTGGGTTTTTTCTAATCCTTTCATTTGTAAGACACGCAGTTCACACGCAAAATGAACCTGTCAGCCTTGTCTTTCCCTGATATGATGCATCGTCTAGAGAACTTATGTGAGTGTACATGCAGAGCCCACGTGAGACCCTTGAAATACATACACATTATGTTAATGTTGATCCGATGTAAACATGTCAGAAGATTCAAAATAGCATGTGAAATCTGTATGTTAATTCAGCAGAGTGTTTGTTTGCATTGAATAGCATGGATGTGGTTGGCCGGTACACCAGACCAGACAGTGAACTGCAGGGCCTGTGGGACAGTGTTCCTCAGCATTGGCCGGGGGGGGGATCACACTGACAGAATAGGAAGAAAAGAAAAAACCAAGACGTTGTGATGATGATGATGATGATGATGATGATGATGATGATGATGATGATGATGGTGGTGGTGGTGGTGGTGGTGGTGGTGGTGGTGGTGATGATGATGATGATGATGATGATGATGATGATGATGATGATGATGATGATGATGATGATGATAATGATGATGACAATAAAGACAATGGGAATGATGACGATGAAGACTACGTCAATGAAGAAACAAATGTGATGGCAAAGACATACATGATACTAAGGATTATGACGATGACAGCAACAACATTATGGTGTTGGCACGTGGTGGTGCTGGTGATGACGGTGATGATGCTGATTAAGGGGCTCCAAACGAGAGCAAAATTCTAAAATATCTCTCGTTTGGTGACCCTTACATCAGCACAAGAGTCTGCTTCGCAAGTCGCTTGAGTAGGCAACTTGGGAACTGCACTGCAAACGGGATTGAGACTTAAAAGTAGGGCTCCAAATGAATGTGCGATGTGGAAAAATGTATTCTTTGCAACCGATGACAATGAGGATGATGATGATAACCAACACCGATGAGGACGAGGATGATGAAAATGACAGTTACAGGGATGATTAAGGAATTCCAAACGAGACCGACAGAACGGGTGTATCGGTTGCGGTTCCCGAGCGGCACAGCTTTGATCCAATCAGCGATCGATAGGATGCTGCACGAGCGAGTGTGTTGGTATCGCCGATGTGATCGGCTAGAACGTCGCTAACTTTTCTGTTAATTTGCTTTGATCGGTCATACGTTGAACTCTAGAGTTTGTGTCGCAAGCATCAGATTACAATTAACTGCTGTTACAAACTGCCGAACACCCCCAAACTTGTCAAAGTGTTATGTGACTTTTGTTCTGAAAATGAAATGCAAGGCGAAATTGTTATCGAATTGGTGAAAGCAGCTGAAAATTGATTGCGAGTTTCTTTTGCGACCACAAAACCAGGCGTTCGAGTAAAGAGACTCCTGGTCGTATTTTCAGTAAATTCCCCACAATTGAGGGCCTGAATCGATGGGATGTACCGTAACATCCCAACAGATCAGGCTAAACTTTGTGAGTGCATTTGAATTCGCAAACTCGAGCGTGGGCGCTAGGAAACCCTCCCCCGATCTACCTGCTCATATGAGACATCCAACTGTAAACAGATTGGACGGTGCAGATTACAAGCCCTTTCCAATGTGCCGACATGCCGACGTGGACACAAACAAATACTTCGTCGGCACGTATACAGCCGTGGACAAGCAGAAGGCCTGCACATCCCACAGCAAGCTGACAAGGCTTGGACGTGGTCGCAAATAGCAGTATCATCTCCAGCACAGCAAGCAAGCACTTGGTAAGGACAGCAGCGCTACAAAGCCCTGGATGAAAGTTTTGCCGAATCATGAAAGCTAGTGAAAGACGTGCGGGTTGCAGTTTTTGCTTTTTTGAAATGACGATCTGTAGATAGCAATCGCCATCGGTTCGTGCGGACCGAGAAGGTAGTTATCGTGGCGAGCCGCGATCGAGCCCACACTCGGTTCGTCGCGACCCGCCACGATTACTGTCGGTGTCGATTACTCATGAGACACTCGTTTGGAATTCCTTAGGGATGATGACGACATGACGACGACGACGGTGACGATGATGAGAATGATGATGATGAGAATGAAGATAATGATGATGATGATGATGATCATAATGATGATGATGATGATGATGATGATGATGATGATGATGATGATGATGATGATGACGATGATGATGATGTCGATGACGATGACGATGACGATGACGATGACAATGGTTATGATGATAACTAAGGTCCTCCAAAGGATAGTGCGGCTGGGGAATATCTCAAACGTGAAAACCTTACAAAAACGCAAGAGTGTGCTTCCCGAGTCTCCTGTGTAGGCGACTCGGGAACCGCACTGCAACTGAGAGTGCGACTTGATGGAGGGGCTCTAAATGGGTGTGCGACTCAGGAAAAAGTATCGTTTGGAGAACCTTGATGATTATGATGGTGGTGGTGTTCATGGTGACAACATCAGGGATGAAGATCACCAATGACTACGTCTGTGTCAGTGACAATGGTGATGACGATGAAAACCATGACAGTAAAGATGATACTCATGGTGATGGTAGTGACAATGATGATGCAGAAAATAATGGTGGATGGTCGTGCTAGTGATGGCAACGGATTTGTCTCTAAGTGCGGAAGTGTGGACACATCTGAGACTCTGGAAACATCTTCTGCTAGAAGAGTGGAAGATAAGTTACTACTATCAGCCTCTATTTCATCTTCACCCTTCGTCTCTTCCTCTTGAAAGATATTGGGATTGTCTGCCCCCATGACGGTACGATAACTGCCTTACTTCCCCAATTTCGGGGAAATTGAGTGGATTCCGCGTTTCCCAGTTCGCAATCCTCAGTCAGAAGAAAAGAGGGGTGTCCCACAATGACCACAGCTGTTGCTGCTGCCTCCGCCACCGCTGTGAATATAGGCCGGCAAACGGGACGTTTTCCCGAGCCGCTATGTAGATCGAGCCTTGATGCGTCCCCTACACAGCATCACGTGTGCCTAAACATCTGTCTGAACACAACAGAGGCTTTCGCGCTAGAGTCTCCGAATCCTGTGAGATTTTCCCGAGCCGCAGTCTCGTTTGCCGTTCCTTAGCTGTGAATACTGTTGCCACCTTGGCCGCTGCTGCGGTTGCTATTGAGCCGGGGCTGCTGCTCCTGCCTCGCTTTGCTCGCTAGGCTACTGGTCTAGCAGTCTGTGGGTGGAGCGGACTACAGCGGGAAGCAAGCGGAGAGGGATGCCAGAGTGGGCGACGACGGTGGTACAGGCAGTGGTGGCGAGGACTTCGATTCGATGCCAATAACGAATCGAAGTCGTCGCCAAGCGGTCACGACTTCAGCTCGAGAGCTGCCGCTCAAACCCAAGCGGCAATTGACAAGCTGAAGTCAAGACCACAAGTCCAGCCCCTCTTTTTTTTCTCCGGCCCTGGGTGAGGCACCTAGACACGAGGTGACAACAGTCCTCCGTGCTCACAGTCTGCCTGGACCATTTCTCCACCCGCATTCCTGCCAACGCACCATCACGCAGCTCTTCCAGAGTCCCACACCCCCCCTCCCCCCATTTCCGGCCCACAGTAGACCCCTGCTGTCGCTTAGTAGCTGCGCAACTTCCCCTCAGATAAGGGCACAGGAAGAGTTTACGGACATGTCCACGGTGCTAACTCTTCGATGCACTCCCGTTTGCTGGCATTCAGTCCGTAAGAGTTCCTCTGACTGAACTGCGGTGTGAAAGCTTGCTTCGGAAGTCCTTCACGCAAACACAGTCCCACCTTGCTCACGCGTGCTTTGGCGAAGAATCAAGGGAAGAGCCCGTCACCAACCCGAGAATCCTCCGAGAGGAAATGTTTCGATGGTTGAGCGAGTTCAACCAGCCTCCCTCGTACTGTCCGCGGGGCTTTGTCATGAAAAGTCGTCGAGATAGTGTGCATCTTGGCTCTCAAGGTTCGCCCGGATAGGATTCCTATAGACACTCGACGAACCAAACTAGCGAGTCCGACAGTGCACCAATAGCTGAACGGCATCACTGAAACCATGCCGATTGTTGTCCATGGTTGGCTGAACGCCCTCCGGGCCTGGCCGCAAACACACGACTCATGACCGTGGTCGCGCGAAAGAAACACAGGCTGCGCGCAACTGATGGAACAATGTCTTCAAACAGCATTGAACACGACCTCACCAACAGAAGCGAAGCCTCTGTCCGGTATCGTTCTACCATCGAATCCGACCACAACCAGCCTCAACCGAGACCGAGCTGTAGCCTGACAGCTGTCGCTCACGTTTTGGCTATTCCGCCGGTGACGGTGTCCAGCAACTGGTCGCGTTCACCGACTGCAGCAAACAACCATAACCAAACGGATATCTTAAGCCAGAGCAACCCCGGAACTTGACTGACCAATGCATACAATGGAAAAACAGTTCCTCGGACAAAATGTCCAAAAGAAGCCCGCTTGAAAGTAGGGCGCAAAAATCTCGACCCCACACAGAAAGCAGGTATACCTGGCAAACCCAAAAATCTAGGACATAAATAGGCCACCCCAAAAAAGGCGAGTAATTACTGATTCCCCCCAAAACAGAACAGCACTTAAAAATAGCACCCTGCAAAAACGCCCCCCAGCTAAGTACTCAAAAAAGGCAACCCCATGTTAGAGATATCACATCATTCCCCAAACATCACAATCAATATGGGGCCTTTCTACATTGTGATTAGCGCTCCAACTTGATAAAAAACACCTATCCTTTTGGGGAAAAGGTGTTTGAAACAAAAATACATTCACAGTGATCATATGCTAACCAGAACCCTACACAATCCAATCGCTCCTTTCTTTCTCTGTAAATTGGAAGTAGGTTGGCCTTTCTCCTTTTCCTCTTGTCGACGGCAATTGGCCCCCTTTTTTCTCTTGCTTTGAAGCCGATCATCCCCTTATACTAGACCAAAAAAAAACATAAACAAGACACATATCAATCACAAATCCTGGTGGATATCGTTTCATAGCCAACAAAGGGGTGGTGTATTTTTAAGATCCTTAACAAGGGAGCATATCTCAAGGGTTCCATTTTGCAAGTTATCCTAAGGTGACCGGAAATGCATGCTTTGAAGGGGGGGGGCTTTTTTTAATTGCTTGAGGGGCAGCGCTTTTGATAATACATTAAAAATACAAATACTTTGAATTCTTCTTAGTTTTTTATCGACTCACACGAAGAAAAATCCAAAAATTACACAAAACACCCAAATTGTCCTGAAAGACAAATGAAAAACTTAATTAAACACTTGGTAAAGAAGCAGACTAAGACTAGACCAGTCAAGAAATAAACAAGAAACGTTATGGACTATTTGTATCAAACATAAGAGGCTGTGGTAAAACTAATTCTTTTCTCATTCTTTGTGCAACCACAGTAATGAGTGCCACAACATCTATCATAATGAGGTTCAAATAATTTAAAAAACTTGTAAGCAATTAACAAAAGGGTGATTGATAGAGAAGAATTTCTCATACAATCAAGAAACATACAACTAAACATAAAAAGATACAAAAAAATCCCAAATGGTCAAATCTTCCTCAAAACAAGGAATAGTCAGGAAAGTTTGTAAAAAGGTCGAAATTCCACATCATTTACAACACGATCAGTTCTTAAAACACCAAGAACCAGGCATGGAATGAAACATAGCATGTTGAAACCTCAAACATATGACTTACATTGATGAAAATCAAGACGTGCTAACCAAAACAATGGGCTCAAAGGCTATTGAATGGCTCATCAACACCAACAATTTTAATAGCAATCTAAAATAACAAAACATCCAAAATATTACCTTGACCAATTTTCATTTTATTCCTCAAAGTAGAGGCATGCCTCAAATAAAACATTCATGTAAGAGTATAACTATTAACTCTTCACGTGAAGAAGTAAAAGAACAATCCATTGATTACAATCAACTCAATCCGATTGCTTTGACCAAAGAATTAATACTGTAGAGCTGTTTGTTTTTCATTTAATAAGAAAATTTGAGAGAAATTTTGTTAAATTAGGTTGTAGTTTACATTTGAAATCCAGGGATGAACTCCCCCTAAGTAAATAAATTGTAATTTGTGTTGTGGTTCATGAAGAGACTATTTTGCACGGTGACATTGTCCATCATTCTCATCTCCGTTTTTGTCACTTTTTCTTAAAAATAAATCTGTGCATTCCATCCTACATTATCTTGTGTGATACATCCTCCTTATACTCGTTCACATATGGGGGGAAGAATGACAAGATACTTCTCCAGGCGTGGTACCCAACTCAAACCTGCAATTGTATCGAGTCTTAAGAACATGTTCTTAAAAACAAAAACTAAGGAATTGTAAAAACTTTGAGCTGTTTTGCAACTAAATTCTGAACCTAGAACGTAGGCCCTCAAAACGTGTAGACCTAAGAGTAGGGGCGGATGGCTGCCTCATTAGTTTTTCTTGACACCAACCGCACTAAAAATGAACATTTTTGTCAAAGGGCAATTTTTGAAACATGCGATCTAAAACCTTGTTGTTCCACGTGGCATATCCACGTGAAAATAGGGCCCTAGTGACTAACGAAAGAGAAGTGACGCGATGGATTTTCCATCATGAAATTCTTCTTGCCTTAAATCCGGCCTAAAGACAAAATCATCACAAGAGTTAAACTAGAAACTAGAGAGATTATATGTTCTTGGACCTCGATGCGTTGACACATCAATCTTGAGCCCGCAAAACCAGGGAAAAACTTAAATGCAATCTTTTGTCCTTGAAATGGCGCATATGCTACATTCATCCCCTTTTCCTTCAACGTCCTTGTATGTATTTGTTGAACGAAGTTTGATCATTGCGTACTTCATGATGCAAGCTTTACAAAAAGAAGTACAAACAAAGGCATACATGTGAACTCTTGCAATCCGCAACACAGTTGCATCACGTTCAGGCACAATCAACGTCACACTTCTGGTTTCTACGATAATGGCCTATTTACGTACAACATGCAGTGTTGATCACGTCATTCCTTAGCTCTTCCCAAGAGAAGAAGTACAATCCTTGTATGTTCTTCATGACTGGTAGCGAGTCTTTTCAAAATCCTCATCTTATGATTTTGTCACTTGCAAGGTTGATGCCTTTTTGAAAGTTTTATATCAACGTCTTTCCAGTTTGGTGGAGAATACAAAGAATGAATTTTTCAACATTTTGTGTACTACGTGTTCAGCAAACTGCTTTGGAAATTCCTCCATCCCCTTTGCAAGGAGCATCCTTGCAACCAGTTAACTAGAAGACCTTGTAAAATTTGTCCAAGGCCACACAACACTATACACGTCTTTCTGGCATGATCTATTCTAAGGGGTTCTTGCTCAAGTGGAACCTCCGGGTATTATTGTCAATACCCGCAATCCAAGTTGAGGACATAGGTCCTCTTGATTTGCAAACACGTCTTCATGATGACAAGTAAATCCATTCGACCTCTTTTAGCTGGCTGTACTCAACCAAGCTCCACCAAGACCATGCCAGCTTTATCTTAGTGTTTAAAGGCACCATCATTCTTTCAGAGATCATGATACGTGTTTCGTTTTGAATATTTCCCCCATTTTTTGAGGGGGCAACATTTGTCGACTCGCAAGAGCACTTGTCTTCACTTCTTCTCATGAGAGAAGACAATGCTTTGACAAAGATGATCTTGATTTCACCCATTAACCCCTAATTTTCATGTGAAACCGATACCATGTGCTGCTGCTCACATGTGTGTCCCAATCACGTTGCTTATAAGAAGGTTAGCTGAGATCACAGATAAAAATGACAATGGATTTTATCCATGAACGAACTGTTCATGGCATTGTATTCTAAAAACAGGTGTATTATACTCAAAATCTTTGCCATACAAGTTCGGAGAACACTTGTTTGGTTTCATTTGCATGAAAATGTGATTAAACTCTTTAAAATCACATCGCGTGATCCTGGATCCACTAACTCCCAAATTAATGAACGGTTATGTAATTTCATTGGAGAGTTCGATTTCAGATTACGCCAATATATTTTGTCTACTAACTTTAGCAAGCCGTTTTACTTCAATGTCTTCTACAACATGAATTTGGTACATCAAACTAAATGATTATTTCTCATATGCCTCACCAAGGCGCTTGTTGGAGGTATCGCCCTCATTGAAGACATGTTAAAAACCACCACCATTGTGGATACCAGTGTAGTGAGATCCAAAAATATAACTCAATAGTATTCCACAATGTACATTAAGTCCATCATCCCCAAACCCAACGGGCTGTCCTCGCTTCACCATGATCTTGTAAGTCAATGAACCAGGGTTTGACTGCACCATAGTTGTTATGATCATTCTTAAAGATTGGTTTTTCTCATACAAAAAAGATGTTGGCTTTGTTTAACACACCAATATTCTATACCTAGAGCTCTACAATACATTTGGCATGATCCGAATACATTTTCATGATGTTTCAACAGTGTGAACTTAATGAACAGTGTACTGTGTCACCATGTGTTCAGAGTTTAGGAATTTCTCAAAACAATACAAAATCACATGAGAGGTTTTGTTTCTCTAGGCCCATTTTCATAATTCCTCTCACCTTAACATTTGGTTATGACACACTGATCATTATGTTTTCTCAATGTTGATAATGGCTCCTTAGTGGTCGGTCAAACCACAAGAATGTGGGTTCTAGCACATTGCAATCATGAAACTATTGAATAACATGTTGTTTCCCTCGTCATAAGCCTTGAACATAAATCGAGACCTTCAGGTGATCCCACCGATGTCGAATTTGGCCTGTAGAAAACTGTAGTATCAACATGGAACTCTACACCTCCATCAGTGGAAAAGGAATATCACTCGTACTCTCAAAAATGGAGTTTTCACAATCTTGGGGTGAACTCATGTCACTGACAATGGTCCATGCTCTCTTGTCTATCGATGTCCACGTGTAGCATACAGACCATTCATAGGATTAAAAATTGTCCAAAAATACTGAAAGTGTGTTTCGGGGACATAAGGCTGACCTACCCAGGTGTCCACAACCATGACATGATCTATTTTCTAGAGTGTGAATTGAACCTGGCTTAGAACATTTGGTTTATGTGGATTTAAGGCAGGAAGATTGACTCGATGGAAGATCCATCGTGACAAACGTCCTCCAATCTAGTTGGTTGCTACGGTCTCGTTTCCATTTGGCTATGCCACGAGGAATGATATGGCTTTTAGTTTGCTTTTTTGCCAAGATGCCCTACTTCAACAATATCTCTTTGTCGCATGGTCTATCTCAGCCTTCATGTCCAAGGCGACCTTTCAGTACCTCTCCTTGGACTACAATTTTTCAGGGCCTTGGTTTCAGGTTTAAAAATTATTCGGAAAACATCCTATGGTTATAACATTGACAGCGCAGCTAGATTCCACAATTAATTAGTGAAATCAGTTCCCACTATCCGTTAGATGTATTGTTTGAGAAATGCCTATCAATTGTGATTGAGAATGATGTTTGTTTTGTCTTTACAGCCAAACCACATCCATTGTCCAACGTAGCTTGAACGATTGCGCATAAGACCTAGATAAGGTCACTCCTAAGTGGGAATCGCAAAAGAAAACCTGTGATCAAGCTTTGCCCCACCAAAAGGTACTTGGCCTCGGCGTGTCACTCAGTGAAAACCCTTCAATTCATAAGCAAGTTAATTGCCAAATTCAGACTCACCGGTTTTCTGCCAAACCGAGATCAGAATAGACAAGGGGAGAGGGTCCTAACTCCTCTCTCCCTTGATGGAGGAAAGGATGATGAGGCCCCATCCCTCAATGATCAGGCGTCGACTACGCCGCAGAGGGGGAACGGGAGGAATGTGTACCCCTCCGTAACTTCTCACACATTGACTGCACAGAAGGGTGAGCGGGGATGATGCTCCCCTCTCCCTCTCCCCTAATCGCTAGCAGCGCCAAGTATGGAGATTGGAATATTTCCCCTCTCCTGTCCTCTCTTATTTAGCGCCAACGTTGCAAAGAGACGGAGAGAGAGGACGGTGGTTTTGCCTCCCTCAATTTTGGTATCGGCTTTGCAAAGAGGAGGGAGGAAGAAGGGGCTGATATATACCCCATCCCTTACCTTAAAGGCATCATATTCTCAAGAGAGAGAGAGAGAGAGAGAGAGAGAGAGAGAGAGAGAGAGAGAGAGAGAGAAGCACCCTCTCTCCCCTTGCATTGTCTCTGAAGCGTCAGCAATGCCATACAGGGAGCAGGGGTTGATAAACCCTCTCCCTTGCCAATATAGTGCCTTCAACACAAGAGAAAGAGAAATGAGCAATTATTCCGACTTCTTTTACCTCTCAAGTGTCAAAGACGTTATAGAAGGAAAGGGTAAGATACTCCCCTACATATCTTGCCTCTTTACCCTTAATGGCTCTATAAAGGAAAAGGGGCGGTGGCACCCCCCTCCCTCCCCTCTTAGGTGCCAAAGGCACCAAAGGGGGAGGGGAAAATGGTTAGCCCCCCTCCCTTGCATTTGGAGCATTGAGGACACCAGAGAGGTAACGAGGATGGCAGACAGATGCCAAGTGGGAGAGCTTCCTCTTCACTACTCCGATGAGGAATAGAAGTTTCCAAGAAATTTCCCTTCACCTATGGCGTAGGTGCCTATGTTGGAGAGAGACGGTGTGTAAACTTCGTTTTCTCCATACTTGTATTCAAAACTTTAATGCACAAACTGTTGAATGCGCAGGTGGCAAAGTGTGAAAGAATGCGGTTGGAATGGCCGTGAGATCAAGTCCTACATTATTTTTCCTCCAAGATCAAGAGGTAGGCGACATAAGCAGAGATAACTTCTTCGTTCGATACCAGTTTTGATTACGGTTAAATGCGGCATGGAGCTCAATCACAGCCCTTAAACTGAGGAATTCTCAATTGTTTTCCTCAACGTTTTTGCCTGTTGATGGTAATATGATAAAAATGAGACTTTTTCCAAACACACCATCGGAAGATGCCCCAGAGATTCCAAGAATCAAAGGAAAATAAAAGGCACTTGATGAACCCTCAATTATAGGAATTTGATTTTACTTGATGTAATAAAGTGTGAACGGTTTTCTACATTGTTGAGGTCTCCCAAAAATCAGCAATTGTGGTCTCCTTTTCCTTTTTCATCCAGAAGAAAAATGACAACTTTCAATGTCCTTTACAAGATTTTCTTGCAAATGTTTCATGAAATAAACTTAGCACTATTAGCGTAAAACGTTTTTTGGATAAACCTCAAGGTTTCAGGTATTTTTCTCAAACGCTCGATAGGACTTACCTTCCAAAGCCACAACATGGCTATTCGTGGGTTGTACATGTGCTAAAACATTTTTAACAAAACACCCACTGTGGGATACATTGGGTGAGAAAATGATAGCATTGATGTGATTTGAGATATATTCTTGATTGAAACAAATATAGGCACCTAACGTGCTCTAACTAATCAACAACTCATCAGCGCCACAACAATCTTAAATGTGTGAGTTGTACAAAACGAGTGAGGATGGCACCTTTCTACAAGCATCAGCTATGTCATCGATGCATGTTCATGTTATGGTATTGGCAACAACACACAAGCAGGCTATAAAACTTTTTTTAAACACTTCACAAGTGCTAAATGCACTTTTATCACCAATGTCAAATGCATTCATGATGCTGGTGCCAAACATAACACTCATGGTCAGCAGAGGTATGACCATAACAAATGCCAAGTGTGCATCCTTGTCAATGTGGATTGCACCAAGAATGTTGTGAAAGTCATTTTTACCTAGATGTTTTCTTCAGGAAAGGTGTGAGCACCAATCGTCCTCAATACACATGCAATGGTGAGAATCAATCCAGGGCCAAGCCCACAAAGAGAAAAGTGACGATTGCACTTTTAACATGAACAACATGTTACATGGGGGATACAAATAAGGCATTCATGACAGTGTTGAACGCTCAATTACCATGCAAGCATGGTATTCGAGTGCATTTGTGAAATCTTTCACACAAGTCCTATATGTACCATTCTCATGAAAACTGATATCGCTACTAGAAATATCGAAGAAGTACCTTTGACATGGGTACCGAAGGCAACACTCATATGAGTGCCAAAGAAAATACGTCTAGGAGTCACGGTTGGATTAGCTATGCCAGTGTCGATGCTACAACAAATGTTAGACAATGCCTATTCCATCAAACACATCAATGCCAATCGCACCCCATTGCGTCCACTAGCAAGAACTAGCCAACGCTTTACCTTATTGTTCTAGTTTACGATGTATCACTTAAGGGAAGCATACAAGATATTTGCAGAATTCTTCTACAAGAAAATGCGTTGAGCACATGATTCGATTCATAAAAACACGTCGGGAGACAATTGCACTTTATCTTGACGACGTCAAGGATGGTCAAACTATCAAATTCATCAAACACAACATCAAAATCCATGTTTGGAAACCGACACGAACATGTATGGTGATAAGATCTGTCTGCCTTGATGGCGTAACAAGAACACAATACTCTTGGTTGTTACCGAAAATGAAACTTTTTAGTGGTTAAAAAAGTTGCCTTTCCAATAGTAGCATGGGAAATTTCTTCAAAAAGAGGTAGGAACCAGCTCTAATAGATAAATGACATGGGTGAAGGGGACAATTTGCTCAGATTTGGACCATGATAAAGGAATATGAACTCCTTTATATCCATCAATGGTACGTGCTACAAAGACCAAGTCGGTGCAGCAACAATTCCTAAACATTCCGAACTCACATTACTGCGAGAAGTAATAGTGAATGAACAAGACTTGAGACAACCCTAATTTCCATTGGTCAAGGTGTAAACTATATGCTCTTTTACTCTAGCCAATTGAAATTGAGTACATCGCATGCATGAGAAACGTGCCCAAAAAATTCTTACCCACTACCCGTTGGTGCGTTGATCACAACATCAAGTTCTAGATCAGTTGAATGATGCAATTATCACAAACATCTTGTGACATTTTAACAAGTTGACAACATCAAGAAATGTTCTTGATACACATGGCAACTCCATTCCACCAAACAAGTGGTTTGGTTAGCAAACAACGTGTTCTACGGCAATAGCATTTCCCTTTATGTTGCAACGTTGAAAAGCATATGCGATTGTTTTGTGACTATGCCTGTGTCATGCATATATCATGAGATGTGAAACTGACTTGGTGTGTTAGCATTTTGACTTGAATCCTCAAGGACTTTTATGGTGTGCATAGTGTGTACTTGATGCACTAATACCTTTTCTAGGTTTCAAGAAATAGAAGTCATGGCCAATACAAACATCCGTCCTTGATTGTACGTGTTAAGGATCACACAATTCAAACAGTTCTCAACTGCAAAACCATTGAAACCCTCCCACTCAAATGATTGCTGAATACAAAATAAAGGAACCAACCTGTACCAAAAATGAAGATGTACATGAGTCTACTGACAACTGTGTTTTGAAGACATCGATACTTATGAGTGGGGTTTGTTAAAAATCCAAGTAGGAACAAAGACTCTATTGTGGGTCCTCAATGGTTTATGACACCGCAATGTTGAAGGTGAAACCTTTAATGTACTGCAAGGGATGAAGACTGCAAGGTCACTTTCAGGCGTAAAACAAGATCAACAGGTGACCCAAAATGCAAGAATTTGAAGGCGAACCCTTCAATATACTATCTCTTAGTGAGTGAATATTTCATGGATGATAATAAAAAAATGCGTGAACCTATGATGGTGTCATGATTTTAGACAAGGTTTTGTGGAGAAAATGGACAATACTCCTTTCCTATTGATGGAGATCAAAATTACTATGATGATTTCATAGTTTTTCACAAGCCAACTACGACATAATTAGGATCACATCAAGGTTTACGTTTTGCGTTCAAGACATATAACCGTGGAGACGATCTATGAGATGATTGAGTTATGCTTAACCTGTGATAGTACCTAGATCTTGGAGGTTTGATAAGAAACATACTGAGTCATAATCATCATTGATGCAATACAACAACTAGTGTGTCGTAATCAAATGTTCATGTAAAGGAACTCTTCAAGATGTCCCTTGAGAAATTATGTTTTACATTTAAGTCTTCTCATGTTTGAAGAAACATCACTAAGTTGATGTCATCGTGACACGCTTTACTTGTCGTGTGCGTCAAGTTTTAATAAAATCATCAAGATGAATGATGATCATGCCGAACACAAAGTAGAGTACGCCTATGCGATAGTGATGTGAATGAAAAATCCAATATCCGATTTTGGATCAAAACCAATCTATGAGAAAGATTGCAATGACAATGTTGTAGTCAAACCACGCTTCTTTTACGCAAAAAATCATTGTGAAGCTACATAAGTCCCTTTGTTTTTGGAATGGGTTGATTGAGCTATATTGCCAAATGGGAGTAGAATACAATTCAAGATGATGTTGCGATGATATCTATGGTTGTGGTGGTCTGTCAAATGTCTGTGATGGAGCGATACCCTATACAAGTGTCTTGGTTGAGGCATATGAACAGTACTTTATGGGGTAAAAGTACAAAATGTTCATAATAGAAAACATTGAATCACGACCAATTACTGCAACTTGGTGAACACAATCCATTGAAGGGATCTGGAATGGACCCTTAGATGTGATTGGGAAATAGCCATAAGAGTTAGGAACTAGTTGTTCAAGAATCACCGGATGTGGTTTAAAGGTGTTCCATCACAAACACATGAAATTGAAACTTTGAAGGTGTTCTTCCATATCATGCTACAATGATTGTAATCATTCTACACCCGCTTTGTTAGTAATACACAATGTGCACTTTGTTCATTCATATGATCCATGGTTGTTGAGATTTTGTATCTCAACTAACTTTGTTTAAAAGCAGTGTGCTTTTAAGAAGGACATGAGCTATAGCCAAGGGTGCCCATTTAAGACAGTATGATGATATGAAGGATACGACTGAGATAATCTAGGTCAAAGCATTGTTGTCTTTAACAATGGGCTTTGAAATTAATTGTGCATGTCAGACAACAAATACTTGCTCCTCCAAGGATTACAGCTATCGTTGAGTGGAAAAACAAGAAAACTTTAAGAATTGCATTGCCATAATAGAGCTTGATTACTTTAGCCAACCAACTCACACGTGGTGAAGGGGGTGTGGTAGATCTACTTGTGGTAATGAACAAGTAGTTGCAAATCAAAAGGTTTTATGTCCAGATATTTCATTTCTCATATTGACAATGTTGTGGTGATGTTCTATTTGTCATCGACGCCTTATGGAAAGTGTTGCATGGAACTTGACATTTTTTGCAAGGAGACCCAGTTGTTTGGTCCTAATGAGGCGCGTGGCAATAGGGGAGGATGCGTGACCATTAAAGCTTGTTGAACACATGGCACACAAATGTAGGAAAGATCATCCCATTCTTTCTTTTCCTAATTGGCATGACATTGTTAATGCTATACATGCCAACAATCATTAGCTATCCGGTTTGTACACAAGAATGATGAGTCTTTGATGAAGACTCACCAATACTTGTGACAAGCATACAAGAATTGTATTCATCTTATTCTCGTACTTGCTGAGGGAATATGCAATCAATGTGGAATCTTGAACGTGGATGATCAAAACCGTGAAAAGCACAAACGTGCACGATTGATCACGCGAGAACGTAACACAATCATGTTGTGAATGACATGAGTTTACAATTGTACTCTAATGCTTGAATTTTTTGCATAATTTGCACCTTGAAGTACGCGATGTTCAAACCTCCATGACCAAGAATATACGGGACAGTTTGGAGCTAAGGCGGAGGATCATAACGTAGAGAGTGATTTTAAGATTATTAAATGGAGTATAAAAACATACAGTGTTTTTTAGGGATGGGAGGCTAGTCTCTCGAGGTTTTTGCAACAATAATAGGATGTACAAGCTACATAATGGATTGAAAATAGCCCCAAAACATGGTTTTGGATTCAAGGTAAGAAGGACTGCCGGGATGGAAGATCCACTCTTTGAATCCTCTTCATATCTATTTAGTTGCTTGGGCTCTGTTTCCATGTGCGTGTACCAAATGGAACAAAATGGTTTTTATGTTGCATGTTTGCAAACATGCATTATGACAAATATGTCCATTTGTGGAGCGTTTTGTCCGAAGCAAAACAACTCAGGCGACTATGTTCTACCTCTCCTTGGACTACACTTTTTGAGGGCATACGTTTTGGGTTCAGAAGCTATCACCAGCCATCCTACAGCTCTTACAAAATGGGATGTTTACTTAGACGTTTTGCCATCAAAATTCTTAACTTTCGACATACGGGCATACGCTTGAAAGTGACTCTTGTAGTCCTCGACTGCTGCACTACAGCATCCAAAACTGTTGTGAATGCAGAAAAGTCTGCTGCCTTGTCTAATGCATTTACAACAACCACTCACAAGTATCCTTGTTTTTTGGATGGGTTATTGGGGCACTCATGTACCCTTATCATCTTTGGTACCTATCGAGTACCACGACATTCCATCCATTGCTTATAAAGTGATACAATGTCAATGTATTTGACATCGAATATGTTTTTCAAGGATTTCATTCTTGACAAATTCAATCATGGATACATTTTTGCATTGATCATGGCTAACGATGCACAAAAACTTACATAGATACTAGTGCATCTTGTTCACATTGTGAACATGTAGCACAATGCCAATTATTAAGGATCAAATTTGGTATGCTAATACATCACGTTTGTTTAACATCTCATGACGTAGTCATGAGACGAATAAAGTCATGAAAAGATCGCATTTGGCTTTGAAATGCGATGATGTGTACAATTGTTGTAACACAATTGATGCATCCACCTAACTACTTATATCAAAATAGTGTCAACGTTTCATCAAAATCATCACCTAATATCATTAGCTTATTAATACATCACGAAATCGTTGTGATCATTCATCCATCCCACTAATGCATAACTGAGTGTTGTGCATGGCATGCACATTTTCCACAAATTCCGTGTACCCTTCTTCACATGGTTGAAGGACAATTGCATGAATCACATATGAAGATATAGAAAAAAGTAGGCTCTTTAGTACTTGGTCATGCACGCAAACGCTTTTTGGTCATGCAAGTTGCTCCTATCATGGAATTGATGCTCAACCAACTGAGCATTTCTAGCATGTCCCATTTATGGACACGGAGGAGAGTTTTGGACTTAAACATGGTCTGAACACATGGATACCATCCTCGTCACACATGATTTATTTGTTAACATTTGGTGAGAACTTCTTAAAAAAGCACCTTAGCATATTCCTGTTTCCACGGCAATTTTTTCAACTTCATTCTCAATGAAATGTACCGCTCTTTTCTTTCTACGCCTCTCGCTCATACATTAGACATGTCTGTCAATTCTGAACTAAAAGGATTTAAAAGTATAACCGACCTAAGAATTGTTGAGATACCTTGGAAATGTCTGGGGACGTATTTTGGTTCTTGAAAAAATTCTTTCTATGCATTTGTCCATAGATCCATGTCTTCTCGAGATGGTATGCTTTCATTTGGTGGTCTAATGGAAGATAGCATGACTAGATCAAGAGTTGGCTTCTTCTTGCTAGTTGATTAAACCGGGTGTAATCGATACACATGTTATCAATGCAACCAGCATATTGTAATATTTGATGTACCATCAACTCTAGAATAGCTTGTCCTACCAGAAATTGTGACAATAATGCATTTTGCACTTGTAACACTAGTGATGATATAGGGAATGTGTTTCCTTTAACATTATGAAATTTTGACATTTCATCAATATGAACATTGTCCACAAAGAGATTGATGCAGCTTTTGACAAATCAAATTGTTGAAGAAAGAGTTATTAATCCGTTTTAGAATATTCACAACGTACACTATAAAGCATCCATGTGTTGTGAAAAGGGTTTTTGCAACAATCATATACCTATTTATTATTGTTATGAGTCCGATTCCATGTTAGGTATTCATCACTCGTTGATTGATAAAATGGTTACATATAAAAACATTAAGTCCATATTCAAGGGAATCATCTTAGACACGCTTAACCAAAAAAAATGTTTGAATCAACCATAACTAGTGATGCACACAACTTTCAAAAGGTATTCATGCATCCAATAACTACAATGCACAAGAACCATTATTTTTAGATCTCCAAGATTCAAGTCAACGTGTTAAAATACAAGGCATGTTTAGCATCTCATGACATATTTATGCCATGGGATTTCTCTTGAAATGATAACTTATACCTTGAATCATTGTACTCCTATTGGACGTAAGAATCTCTTGGAAATCTTCATTCATCCACAAAAAACTTGTTTAATACAATTGTGTTGTCATTCACGTTTTCAATTTTAAATCGACATCATCATCTTGACAAAGCACAAGTTTTCTATGAGCATATTTCTTTAAACCTTTTTCATACCGTAATGACCTGAAAAATGCAAAACAGTTAGTGGATATGCTTATGTATGTGAATTGAATTTCCATTGATGTCGTGCAACCAATTTAACGTGACATAAGTATGTTGGTATTCATCTTTTATCGTGATCCATGTGAAAATGGCTTTTGGGCGTCTTTCAAACTCATCTAATCCTCTGTTGGTTATGTAGGAACTTACTTCTTTAACACACTAGGCATTGCATCACTTTTCATTTATGGGTAAGGAGCAGTTTTTTCACCTTCAGCTTCGTTCAAGCATGAAAAAATCCTCCAAAAAAAACCATCTGATTTATTTTTTAAGAAGTTCTTTATACTACTTCGAAATAATTTCTATTGTTCTACTAATATAGGTTAAAGGTTTAATCTAAACGTTTTTTTCCAAACGAAATGGCAATCACATCACAAACATTTTTCCCAAATGAAATGACAATCACAAACATTTTTCCATCTACGTATTGTCTTGATATCCATAAACATGCGTGGTTTTTTCAAGACATGCATGTTAGTTCTATCTCTGCATGTTCTATCTTTACACATTTTGGTAGTACGTGCATCATTGAGTATACCAAGACAGATACCAAAAAGAACGTCATTTTATTACCCTCACTGAACATCCTTCATGGATGTACTACAAGAATAACCACAAGCATACATCAAAAATTATATTTAGTGGTTTACGAAAATATCTTTAGTTGTATAAATAGCATAGGGAGGATACCCTCTAAAAGATTTTGTGAACACCTATGAAATGCGCCATTTCATAAAAACTTACATGACGACTTTGTTCGACAATTTCATTTCCATGATTCATTCCACACTTCCATGAAAGGTGTGTTGAGCACCAATACCAATTGTACAAACCACATATTTTATCAATGATTTAATTGATGTTTATGGCAATGTTAGTTTGGCACTAATGTGAATTCTTTAATCAATGGACTCGTTGTTCGTGCATTCAATGCTCTTGGCAATTGTATGTTGGAATATGTATGATTATTGCAAGTGAATTTTCCATGTGGGTCATATACAAAATGCAAGTTCCACTTTTCAATTTTTTGAGATGGGTAATCAAGTTGAGATTTCTAACGTTACGTGCGTGTTTGTTACAAAATCACATTTATGATACATTAAAGCTGAAGAAAGATGATTAACACACCATCCTTGGTGGAATTAACAACCACGTGGGTACACAAGAAGTGTTTTCATAGGTCACATTCCACTAGATTATGAGACGTGCATTTGGAACCAAATGCTTGATTACATTGAAGATGTGAGTGAATACAGTCTGGCAAACGTTTAGTGGTTTGCTTGACATTGACAAAGTTGTTGTAACCAGTACATGTGTTGTTGCCAGTAGTGAAAGGGGCACTTTGAACAATGATGTAGCTAACGCCCATCAAACCATGTTCTTGAGACTTTATTGTGTTATCTTTACAATTGCATAGTTGTGAAGTACATGACTCGTTGAGTGTTCAAAGCATGTTTGGTGTTTTCATTTGTTGTATCAAGAATTCATCTTAATGCACATCATTGCTCCAAATTTCCAAATAGATGAATACTCTTGTTTGTCTTTTCGACAAATAATTGTTTCTTGTACGAACCTTATTCATTAAATAATTTACTAAGCTGTTCCGGTCATTAATACGGTTTCTTTTACGAAAACCATAATTTTGTAAGTTCAAATTTAAACATGTACACTCAATATGTGCTAGATTTGTTATGGACAAGCCTTTTTTTGCATTCCAAATGTTGATTTCATGACATGAAAAAGAGTAGTTTTAACAATCATCAATTGCAATGATTCTTAGAGCCCAATTACTGCTGTCTTGCGCTCTTCAATGTCAAACCCATGACTGAAATTATCACTCCTGAAGGATTACTTCCTCACTCTCATTTCTAGTGTTAAAAAGCATTTTTTTTAAGGATTAAACGAGCTTAAAGCTCTTTCTAGGCTTCAAATAGGTTCCTACGAGAATTAAATCAAACATCAAACAAGGGAACTCCCTTCATTTTTATGTGTGGATCACTTCAATAGAGGAGGATAATGTTTGGGAATTTTAGATGTTGTCATGTAAAAGAGCCTTGAATCGACAAGATTTTAGGGATGTCACAATACACTTCTTTATTTTTGCACATTAGCAAAGGAAAGAAACTATTTTTATCATCTATTTTGTTATAGTTATCTCACTAGTGGCTGTGTCATCTCATAAGGTTTGTTCATAAAAACATCTATTAAATTATTTCTAAGAAATACTATCCTCAACTACTTAGAGGCAATGATGTAGTGTTTTAATAAGAAGGGAAATTTTTTCATTCTTGTTTCGAAATGCCTTCCTATTTATGGATTGAAATATCCTTAACCTCAATCATATGTTTCTGAAAGAAGGGATCTTCACTTTATGAAGGTTTCAAGGTTACTTTCTTGAATTCAAAATGAAATCAATTAAAATCCTATGTATAAGAAAACATGGCAACGTTTCGTTACATTAGAAACTGCATTTTCATCCAATCATTCCCGACTGATTCTTCTTAATAATTATCTAAAAAACAATAAAGGTCCACACAAAACATTCATTGGTTCATTTTTTGTGAAGTGTAGAGTTGAACCTCAGATTTGCCATTTCTTGTCGATCAAAAAATGATGTCATCCCTTCTCATAAATCATAGAAGCGTATTACATACTAGGGAAGGTACTATATTATGTTTTGCACGAGTTTGCATATTTGGATATTGAGAGACATTGTTGTTGGAATTTGGGACTAGGTGCAGCAAGGGCTAGGCCCCTTGCTTTGCAGGATCTTTTGTGCGCAGCAAGCTAGCAGACACGTCAGCAGCTCAGCATGTACCATAGAAAGTGAGACATGTGAAACTGACAATGGAAATCGAATCTTGATTGATTGTCAATGTACAAGTAGGGTACATGAAAAGTACAGCCTAAAAGAGGCTTTGTGCAGAGCTCAGCCACTGCTCCTGGCCCGCGCAGGTGCAACGCCTTGCTAGGCTGTGATGGCCATCGATGCAAGGGTCTTGGTCCAGCACCATCTTCTAGGTTGACTGGCCTCCAGGTAGTCAGGGCTTCCTCCTCTCAGGCTGGCAGAGTCCTGCCAGGCTTACAGGGGTCTTGAGGGCGAGCTCCAGCAGAGTCTTGGTCTGAGGTGCTTCTAGATGCTAAGTGCTGAGGCACAGCAAAGGAGTAGTCATGGACTCCTGCTGAGATAATGAGAAGTGCCAAAGCTGTTGCCTTTTATACTTGCGGCTCTGGCAAGTTGACTGCCTTGCCTTGATGGAAAAGCTTCCTCAGACTCACGGTGAAGTTTCACCGTAACCGTGGTTCTTGAATCCTGGAGCTCCTCACGGATCTGTGAGAGCCGTAGATCTCCGTAGCCGTAATACTCGCATCCTGACGGTCCTATTAGATCAGTGAGAACCGTAGATCTTCGTAACCGTAATCCTTGCGTTCTGGCTCGCCACGCAGCCAGTCCAAGTGGCGAGCAGAGAAGCACGCTGAGTCGTGGCCACGGGCTGCCTGTGCAGATGATCCCCTCTAGGAGCTCTCACAATGCCTCATGTCAGAGGTCTAACCAGGTCTGACTATATCTGATCGCGACGCTTTGTCGTGCTGCTCAGTTGCTGGTTCCCGCCTTCTAGGAGGCATGCGCAATAGCTTGCGCATGCGACACACTTTATTTTACAAACCAGGCCCTTTAGGCCTGAGTGCCAGAATAAATCTGGCCTGTACAAAAAGAAACTATCCACAGCTCTGCTCCCGGAAACCACCGAGAAAATTCTCGATTCTCCTATCATTGTCCGATTGCGGATCCGACTGCGCCATATCGAAGCATAAAACCAGCACAGTCATCGCATCCTCCAACAATTGTCACATTGGAAACATTTTAAAGAAAAAACTCTTCATTGGATTGCAAACAAATATGGTCAAGGAACCACAAAGTTGGCACCCCTTATGCCTTCATCTATTAAGATTTTGTTGCCATTTTCTTCATGTGTACTTTGATCAAATAATGAAACCTGTTCTTTGGCATTTTGATGGGAAATATACTTCAACATACTAACAATTGCCACGAGTATGACATGTATTATTGATGAGTATTTCAATATTCGGACTCCATGCTGATGTAGCATCACCGCATCACTAACCAAACATAACAATCCACCATGATTTGTTTTGAAACATGCACACTCGAAACACTCACTTGCATCTCTTTCGATTTCTTATATTGATGTCACCTCATTCTCCATTCAACGCAGCTTGCATATTTTCAATGTGATGTATTTAAAATAGAAGAGGAAGTAAGAGAAGGTATGTGATTTTTTTAGATTGAATTCAAGACTTTGTTTGAGTTGAGGAAGTAGAAAAATTGGATGAGATATTAAATCTTGTTCATGTTTAGAAACGTGATGAAAACAATATTTGAATGTAACGTTTGATGACGTATTGCACGTACATACCATGAAGATGAAATACTTTCATGTTGTTTAGTGCATCTGATAGTTACAGTTAAAGTATTATTGAGATTTGAATAAGGGATCGAAGTGGAACCAAACTTCTAAGAGAATTTTAACTTGCGTTGAAGACATGAAAGATTGGTTGGAATGAAAATATGAAAATTCTAAGGAAGATGATGAGTAATTGAATAAGGCTCTACTTCTTGTGTCAGAGTAATCCATAACTGCTCTGAGCAAAAGTTTTGACATGGTTCAGTCGGACGGACAATTGGAGGTGTGTACATAAAGTTACAGATTTTTATTTGTAAATGTCTTGGTGTGGCTCGACAAGATAGTTTTGATGTACAAGCAAGATTTAATCCTGGCATCCAGATCTAAGGGGGAAAAGGTGCCTGGATTTGTGTGTTCTATGCATAGTAGGACTATGCATGACTAGTGGCTCAGCTTGGTCAGCAGTTGTGTAGTGAAAGTAAGCACTGTTGGATACTAGGCCTAAACCTGTGTGGATGGGACTGCTAGGATCGCTGCATCAGCATATGGAAGCAGATCTGTGGAGGAGAATCTATCCTTAATCAGGTGGTGCATGCACAATTCAGCATTGCATCAACTGCCCCATGCACGACTCAAAAGCTGCACCTACTATTATATGGATGACTTAGCAGCTGTATGCGATGCCAAGAGTGGAGACCACCCTACTTCAATGGCAACATGCACAAATAAGCAGCGCAAACCACGGCCAAGTTGCAAGCATTCAGAAAGCTTCCTTCATGAGGATGCTATGACCTTATAGCAAGAAGTTACCTCTGAGCACAAAGCAACTCGTCAACTTGCCAGGATCCAAGTATGAGAGCAGACCGAACTCAGTCAGTCCAGTAACTCTAGCAAAAAATACAAAAATTCCATGTAGCAACTCAGCACTTGCACCAGTTGTCCTCATTTGCCGGACGATGCCTTTGACCAAGACTCTACAGACGCTTTCTCACCTAAACACCCATGACAACGTGGCCGCCTTCTGCTAGCCAAGGTTGGTGGATATCCCTGACTACGTGCAGGCCTGACTACCTAGAAGAGGTGGCCAGAGTACACCCAAGACTAGACAGCCTTGCTACGGCTGCCTCATTTGACGTCTGTCATCTCGGTGCCGAGAGCTTTCTCGAGGCATTGAGCCCAAAGTTAGTGTTAGGCATCATCTCTGCCTATGTAGTGGTGATCGAGTCTAGATGGACCCTATTAGTGTTCCCCTCTTTCCACTTAGTAAGCTTGGAAACACTCTACCAGCTTGGCTAGGAGGTTTACAAGACCTTTCACGACCCCATAAGTCTTGCAGTGGCTGTTAGCGTGAAGAGGAGTGTTATAGCTGGCTCTTGAGATTCGAGAGAGGAGTTTCAAGGGTAGGACGAAGCTATGCAGACTACTACACAGGGTTGTGAGCCAAAGCTTCTTCAGCAACAGGTGGGCGACGAGGTTGGAGCTCGCATGGGAGCCAAGGACGTCGGCCAAGGCACGACAAGTATCGGTAGTGATGGAGTGTGGCAGGCCTCTCGTCAAGCACAAAGTCCGTATGGGTGAGTTGGGTTGTGACATGGAGTTCCAAGCTTGCCCTATGGATGATTATGCTTGTTTGATTGACCAGGATTGGTTGCACCTTCTGATTCCGAAAGTGGGCTGGAGGTGCAACCGGTTGGTCGTATAAGCGGGAGGGAAAAACACCACTTTGCCTCTGTGGCGGGGTGAGGGGTAGGAGTCGAAAGTGGCAAAAGCGAGGAAAGAGCTGCGTGTCATCAACTTGTAGCAGCTAAAGGGATGCTGGTGCAAGGGTGGCAAGGTTTTCTTGGCATGGGTGCATCCATAACAAGAAGCAAAGTAGCAGATTGCAGCGATTGAAGCTGTAAAGAGGCAGCCGGTGGAAGGCGCGGGGGCTCAAGAGTTTCCTCCTGATGTTGGGGAGGTGCTCATGGAGTAAGGGAAGGTTTTCTGGAGGAATTGCCAAAGGGGCTGCCATCGTGGCGCGACATTGACCACAAGATTAAGGTTGTCGTAGGTTTGTCACCTATGGTGCGGTCTTACAACCGCATGAGCGACACGGAGCTTGCGGAGCTCAATAAGCAGTTGGGTGAATTGGTGGACCAAGGCTTCATTCGACCGTCAATGTCTCCATACGCGGCGCCGGTGCTGTTCGTCAAGAAGAAGTCTAGAGAATTGTGGATGCTCGTGGACTGTCAGGAAGTAAACAACATCATAGTGAAGAATCTTTATCCGTTGCCGCGGGCCGAGGAGCTATTCGACCAGCTATGAGGCGCAAACGTCTTTAGCAAACGGGACCTAAAGTCGGGCTACCACCAAATCCGCATTGCTCAGGAGGATGTGGAAAAAACCGCATTTCGGACATGCTATGGACACTTTGAGTATGTTGTGATCCCTTTTGGGCTAGCAAATGCTTTAGCTACGTTCATTGCGCTGATGAATCAGGTATTCCATACCTACTTGGACAGGTCCGTGGTTGTCTTCCTCAACAACATCCGTGTCTACTAGCGGACAATTGAGGAGCACCAACATCACCTGTAGACAGTGATTGAAGTGTTGAGAAAGGAGCGGCTATTTGCTACGCCTAGCAAGTGTGAATTGGCCAAGAATGAGGTGGAAGTCGTTGGGCACATTTTTAACAGGATGGGAAACCGCATGGATCCAAAAAAGGTGGAAGCAGTGCGGGAGTGGCCAGAGCCGGCGTACGTGCATGAAATTTGGGTTTTTCTTGTTTTTACAAACTACTTTTGGAGGTTTATTCGGGGGCACGCGGCAATGGGAGCAACCTTGACAGACTTGCTCAAGAAAGAGCGCCAATGGGAGTGGGGTACAAAGGAGGGGCAAGCCCTCGGTGCAATGAAGGCTGCCATGTGTGAAGCCCTGGTATTGGTGCATCCGGACACAAGCAAGGAGTACAGGTTGGCAACGAACGGAAGCGACAATGCAATCGGCGGGCTGCTGATGCAGGACCAAGGGAGGAGGTTGCAGCCCATTTCATACGACAAGAAGCTTAAAGGGGCTGAGCTCAACTACGTGATCCATAAGAAGAATATGCTCGCGGTGGTCTACGCCTTCAAGCAATGAAGGTGCTACCTTTAGGCGCGGCGGTGTGTGGTGCACACGGACCACTACGTGCTCAAGTACCCTAAGTTGCAGCCAAACCTAAGTGGTCCTCAGGCACGGTGGATGGAGCTGGTGGAGGGCGGCTTCAACTATGAGATCCAATACAAACTTGGGAGGATCAATCCGACGGACCCGCTTTTGCGTCGCTCGGACTTGGGCGTGCATGCGGTTATGGTGTTGGTGGGATTTCCAATCATCCGCAGCCTATTTGCACACGGGTATGCAACGGACGTGAGCTTTGCCAGAAGCATAGTGAAGGGGTGCAAGTGAGGGCCAATCTTGGCAGGGTGAGAAGGGGAACCACATTGTGGTGCCCAGGATTGTGTTGTTGCGGCAAGCACTATTGGAAGAGGCGCATGACTCGCACAACAGTGGTCATTTCAAGCATGGTAAGACCTTCAAGATGCTTGTGCGCCAATATTGGTGGCCAAAATTGGGAGCAGATTGCATGGAGTACGTGAGCAGCTATGACACGTGCCAAAGAATCAAGTCACGGAGGGCACGGGAGCTAGGGGAGCTGTAGCTGCTACCAAAGCCGAAACGTCTGTGGACGAGCATCGCCCTTGATTTTGTGGGGGTCTTCCACCGAATGCTACGGATAACATCATGGTGCTGGTGGTGGTGGACCGTTTCAGTGAAATGGTGCACTTTTGTAGCAGCTGAACTCCTCTTACAACACGTCATGAAACTGCACGTGGTGCCAAAGTGCATGGTCTCAGACTGCGACCCGTGCTTCACCTCCTGGTCTTGAGAGAAACTCTTCAAGAAGCTAGGCACCCGTGTGGCTCTTTCATCGGCCTAACATCCCCAAACAGAGTGCCAAATTGAGCACACCAATCATACCACGGAGCATCTATTGCGGGCGATCTTGGAGACAGATGGAAAGGGAAGACAATGCAAGCTCCCGGTGGCCGGGTTTGCCTACACCTCAGCAATGCATGCCTCTACGGGACCGTCTCCCTTTGAGGTTGTGTATGGGATGCAGCCTGCATGCCCCTCAAGCATGGGAACAGGGTCAAACCTACCTGCGGTGCATAGTTTACAAGTGACTTCACTAAGGTGTGGCGCGGTGTACGCGAGGCGCTACACAAGGCACAACTGCAGATGAAGTAGTAACACAACGAACAGCGGAGGAATTTTCGATTGGACAACAATGCTACTATCGCAGAACTTGCAGCTGTTGGGGGTGGGCAGCGACAAGCTCAAGCGATGTTGGGTGGGCCCTTTTCCGGTTAAGGAGAAGTAGTCCGTGGTGAGCTACGAGTTGGAGCTACCGGACCACTTTGGGATCCATCGTGTGTTCCATAATTCTCTTATCAAGGCAAAAAAGGAGACGGATGTGCAATTCACAGCGTGAGGACTTGTCCCTCCCCCACCAGTCTTGGTGGAGAGTGTAGAGGAGTATGTGGTGGAGAAGATTCTCGGGCACCTTCGATGCGGTAACGTGTGGCAGTAACTAGTGCAATAGCTTGGCTATGGGCCTGAGCACAATTTTTAAGTCTCTACAGCTGACTTCTATAGGGGCGGTGCTCTTAACATTGTCCTGTGAGCGTACCCGGAGCGCACCGGGACGGTGCGCCCTTGGAGGGGGGGGCTGATGTTATGGGAGCCGCCATACGAGGCGGTGATTATGTCATCATGATGGGGTCAAATGCATGCTTTGATAGTTTCATTGTATTCTTCGCATAAAATCGTGCGAAAGCGATTCACAAACCAGGTTATTCGGTGCAAGGACGAGAAAGATGCGGCCGTGCAAAGGTGGGAGGCACATCTCAAGGAAACAAGAGACGTACCGGTTCAACCCGTAGCACGGCAAAGCGACTTTCTTGCCTACTACAGGCAAAGCGCCCTTAGATGGTCACTTAGCCAATGAGGCAAGGCTCATTGGGGTCCATGGGCGTTTTGGGATGGCGGCTGGAGGTGCTTTCACAAGCAAGAGGGCTTTGGGCGGCTGTGACCCCCGCTAGCGGTGCTGCCATCGGCCTTCTCGCGTGGAGCACCCAAACGGCCATAACGTAGGCATCTCTTCACAAATGGAGGCACTATTTGGTGCGTTTGAAAGCTCGCAGTGTGTACTACATGATGCATGTGTTTTGTGTAGGAGAGCGCCTTGATAGAGGGCGTCGGAGTGCTATGTAGCTTTTGGCTACCCCATAGGTGCTGGTACATAAGGAAGCCTAGGGGTTGATCTAAGCATGCCAATCTCACCTTGAGATTCCGTACATTACATTGTACTGATCTATTTAGTCTAAGGTTTCATTCATTGCCCAACTCTCCTTGTTCTCCAAGCATCGCCTTGCACACGTCCATTCGATCCTACAAGTCTTCCGCAGTGCATTTTGGTGCAAACGCCGCCTTCAGAGTCGCACGGCGAGAACCTCGATTACTCGCAGTGATCTTGCTGCTAAGAGAGGGTCGTGCGACATGTCAAGGATTGGCCCACACACCAAGGGGTCGAGGGTTGGAAGGTTCATCCCAAGGACTCGGCTTGGGACCGTCACGCCGGGCGCCCCTCGGTTTAGAAGGAGGCTATCCTGACAACCGGGAGGCCATTTCACCTCAAAGTATAGTGACTGTGCTTTAACCCTTGCAACCACAACCATGACGGCCTAGCAATGTGTTGCACCCTCGGATGGGGTTGGTTGTGTCAGAGCATTGAGCTGAGTTGTGTTGTGCCGCTGTTTCCTTGTACCATACTTGTACTTGATACTCGTTTTCAAGTATAAGTTTTAATCCAAGCCTTCTACTTCCACACATTGGAGTACAAGGTTTGCTTGCTGGACACGGAAATCATTGACAGCAACAAGACCCCCTTCCTCCACTAGAGCACGCGGTGACTTCGTCACTGCAGGCTCCAAAATCCAAACATCTAGCACGTGAATGTAATCTTCATCAATAATTATGGTACCAATTTTTATGAGTATTCATCACATGTGAAAGATAGGAATATCATTTAGGTTTTACTAATTTCAATAAAGATTCTCATTTCAAATTATTGTTTTTTATTATTACTTTTTTGTAATATTTAGAATCATGTTCATACTACACTTAAATTGTTTATTCTTTGTTTTGGATGATTTTATTAATTTCCTCATGGAAACAATTTTACCTTTTTGTGACGGTGATGATGATGCTTTCATGTCTGAATTGTCATTTCAGTGACAATAAGTTTTGCTTGTGATTAGGAAAACAACGATTTTAAGCATGATGTTTGGATAAAATCATTGTGGAATGCATATTTTTCATTTTTCCTTGATTATACGGAAATGAAATGTTGTTTTTGAAGAAAATTATGTTTCTCTCACTTTTGTCAACATATTATTTCCATCCATGTTTATTTGTGATATGTTTGCATGGTGGCCGATATTTCTTTCAAGTGGAAGTAATTCTGAGGTACTGGTGAGCAGTGGCTTAATGGTAGGTTCATGCCTGATTGTATTTGAGGGAGAAATGGAAAACCTTGCATTCAGTTCTGATGTTCAGGCTAGATGTGTAGGCTTTTGCGTTTTTTTGGTTAAGGCCCTTTTGCTGTCCATCATTTCTGTTATACAAAACCTTCCCGATCCTGCTCTGTTATCCGTTCGCTTCCGTCGGTTTGGGTTATCTATCAATGGCCAGGTGGTACGGAGTTGCGTTTGAGCTGCAGTGAAAAACAATGCTTCTATATCTGCACCATGTAAAGAGCACGGACATAATCGTTTGAGTCCTGAAATGTTTTTCACGAAGGGCAGTCGGCGCTCGTTTGCAAGAACGTGTTTCGTTTCTCAATATCTTACTTTGTGATGTTTCTGTTACATTTTCACAGGCTGGATTCCGCAAGGCGATTGGTGAACTGGATTCACGCGTAAGAGGAACTGTTTTCCTATTGCGCGTGGCATGTGGAATCTTACCTATTGCAGGAATAACCTTCCCGCGGCTCACCCTCGTCTGCATGCGTCGACGTCTTAATTCGACGGCAACGAGCGCAATGGTGCAGTTCATGACGGGATGAAACTCATCCATTCGAGTCGTTTGTTCGAGGAGCAGCTTAGCGAGGTAACTTCTCCTATGGACTCCTGGGTGTGAGTTTGAAGCATGTAAAGGCTTCGTCATGAAAACAAACCAACGACATACATGCGACAGGTCTTAAGCAGCTTTGCCTTTTCATCCAGGCCCTTCATTTCATGGGAATGCAGGTACACAAAGGCCGGGAAGGGATCGATCGATCATCTTGGCAGAGGTGTGGGAACTCAAGTCTCCCACCTGCGAGTTCATTCACCGTTGCTCGTGGATGGTTGTTGGCGAAAGTATGAGATGTTGCAGGTGGAAAGCTTTCGAACCATGGAATAAGTCGGTTGCCTTGACCTGCATCTCCGTCCGTGCGAGTTCTTTATGGCGCATCGACGGTTGGTTTGTTTTTTTTCAGGAACAAAACTATCTTCCATACTTTGCATAAACGATAGGACAGCGACGGGCAAGGGCGAATGCGAAGTAGGTGGGCGGGCCACGATTAATCGACTTTTGCACCATGGAACCTCTAAAAGCCTCGAATGCTGATGTCAGTAAAAAGGTGAGTTCAACTCCAGTTCCCACTCTCGCCTTCCCAACCGTGTCCAAAGACTCAGTTGGCAAGGTGCATGTACCCAGAAACTGCAAGACAGCACTCGTCACATGATGGCAGGTCACCAGCTGTTCCACTGCATGCAAGAACAACATAAGGCTTTGCAATGCGTGACAGGTACTAGGTCATGCGGGGGTGAGAGGGATGCTAGAAATTCGCACGCAGTCGGTTTTAGAAGCCACGGCCGGAAACCTGCAGGAACTGCCTTCTTTTTAGCAAGAACTGCGTTTGCGACCATTTTGTTTTAAAAACAAAACATCCTTTAACGACACCCCCCCCCCCCCCCCCCCCCCCCCCCCCCGACCCCCCAGCAGATCTGGCTTCTACCATCCTATCGTCACAGTCCCACACTTTTGGCGCGGCTGGTTACGCGATTTGGCGACGGCTTTCGTTGTTCGCAACGGGTGCGTGGCTGGTATGGAAAGTTTGAGACGGGTCTGGTGGCGCACGTCTATATGTTTTTTTGGGTGAAATCAGAATTTGTGTTATTTTTTGGGTTTCCGTCGCGAGTTTGGAGCAAACCGGACGCGAACTCGTCGACCCGGCTGGCCTGACATCTGATGAGGCAGGTGGAGGGAACGTGCGTACCTAACGGCGGGAGCTCCAACGTAGGTCGGCTGCTGACGGATTTGGCGACGACATGCGCAGCTGCCGTACGATGGACACGCGAAAAAGGGACGGCTACGATGCATTGGACCTCGTAGCCAGTTTGTGCATTATTCGCACAACTGACGACGGGTTCCAATCGACACTCGCCCCACCACTCTGCGCTCACTCGTCTCTGCAGCCCTCTCGCTCCACCCACGCCGGCGTGGAAATCGTAGCGCGATGGCGTCCACCCCCAACAACCGTCGACGTGCCTTCACCGCTCCTCGCCCTTCCGCATCTGCTCCTGCTGCTGCACGCCTTGTGGCTGTGCCGCCCTCTGTACTGAACGTCCCCTCTTCTCAAGGCAGCCTAGCCAACTGTCCCGCGGCGTCTCCCGCATTGGGTGCGGACGTGGATGCAAACGCGAGGTCAAGGGGGAAGCGACCAAGGGTCAACGTCGCCCAAAGGCGTGTGAGGCTCGTCGCCGCTGCCGGTGGGACCGAAAGCGTGGAAGGTGAGGCGTCCGCGGCTGGCGGGAGTGCAGCTGGCTCCGTGGACCAGCCATCCACGAGCGCGCAGGGCCAGTCGTCCAAGGGGGGAGTTGAAGCCGAAGGTGGGGGTGACATGGATGTGGAGCTGGAAAGGGCATGGCGGGACCCTGCAGACAGCTACATATTGCTGCGGGCTCTAGGAGAGCTTCGTAACGCACAGCGTAAGGCACCCGCCTTTTCCAAAAAAATCTGGCCGGCCCTTTTCACTCGTTTCAACGTCATTTGGGGGGAGGAAAGGGGACAGGCGGCCTGCCAATACACACTGAAGCAAGTCAAAGCGAGAGCCAAGGCACTAAGGGCTGGGTGGAGGGGGCTATGCGAGTCAGCCCGGCTTAGTGGGGCGGGGTGGCGTGACGGTGTGCCGGTTTTAGACCAAGACTGCTGGGATGAGTTCCGTAGGGCGGGGAATGACGGCATACTATATTTCAAGGACAAGCGGTTCCAGTACGCCGAGGCATGTTACGACGTCTGGCCACATGAGCTCGCAACTGGAGACATCGCCGCGGGCGTGGGACAGATTGGCGAGTTGGCGGAGGAGTGATGGGCTAGTCGTCCACGCCGTCGTCGTCCCAGGTTGGGGTTGTTGGAGAATGCACGCGACGAGAACCTTGAGCCGGGAGAGATTGTGGTGAGGGAGGACATGGAGATGGTGGGGACACGCCCGACATCGGCGATCTCAACGATGACGCCCATGGCGAAGACATGTGGGAGGTGGATCGACTGGCGCTTGCTTTGCCACTAGGTTTTCGGCGGGAACTAGCCGCATTTGAGGATGACGTGGAAGTGCTGTGTGCAAGGGGCGCTGACGACTGCGCCCTCCTACCAGCGCCCGGAGGAGGTGTCATCGTCATCGGCGATGACATCGACCCCGCACCGCATGGTGATGTGGGTGGGGTTGGTGCTGTTGTTGGTGGTGGTGGTGCGGTGGGTGGTGGTGGTGCTGGAGGGGTTGCTGTTGGTGGTGGTGGTATTGTAGCGGATGGTGGAGTGGGTGCGGTTGGTGGTGGTGGTGCTGTGGGTGGGGGTGGTGGAGCACGTGGTGCAGGGGTTGCGGGTGGTGTTGGTGGCGCACGTGGTGCGGGTGGTGTTCGTGCGGGTGGTGTTGGTGCGGGTGGTGTTGGTGCGGGTGGTGTCGGTGCGGGAGGCAGAGTTGATGCTGTGGGTGCTGATGGACAGGCGGGTGGGGGTGCGGCTGCTGCAGCCGCAGGTGGAGGTGGTGCTGCTGCAGCAGCACCACGTCCTCCTGCACCTGCTGCTGCAGGAGGAGGTGGTGCAGCCGGTGTAGGTGGTGCTGCACGTCCACGTCCCGCAGCGGGAGGCATCCCTAGTGTCCGGCGTGTGCTAGAGGAGGGGATGGGAGTGCATATGGGGCGGGGGCGGGCTGGCTTAAGTGCAGGTGCTTCCCTTGCACAGGCTGCCATGCGTCTAACCCAATGTCTCGAGCGTATGCAAGGCACTGACAACCATGTGTGGCTGAAGCGTGCTGGTGAAATTGTCATAGGGCTGCACATTGAGCCTGCGAAGAAGGCTGAAATCATGTAGCGTCTTGTTACCACACCACGCATGGCGGAGTTTTTCGTGAAGTCTGACAGGGACGTGCAGAAATCATGGTGTGACTGAGGTAAGGTTGTACTCCCATTGAGGTTTTTCCTCATTGTTGTTGTTCCAATTTTACAACCACAGCAGACTGTGTCTTATGTCCGTACTAACAACTGTCATTGTATCATCATGTGCAGGACTATGGACCTACATGTGCATCAAGAGGGTTATGTGCTAGCCTTCATGTTAGGGTTTCTGTTGTGTTTTGTAGGTTTCATAGTGCGTGACTTAAGTTATTGTGCCACGTGCCGTGCTGCACAGCAAAGCTCGGCAACTAGGAGAGCTTATGGTAGGGGTTACTCTGCTGGTAGGAGGTTTGCTGAGGAGAACTTCCTTCCTCCAACAGCATGGTAAACTCATTCCTGAATGATTGCATTGCCCATTCCCTTTGTACTGTGTATCTCATTCTGCCCTGTACAACAATGGCAAAGGAAATTACTGAAAGTATGGCATGTAGCTGATGAAAGGAAGACGTGATTTGGATGAAAGCATGACACAAATGCGACGAAAGCATTACATGGAAAAGGAAGTTCATGAAAGTATGACATGGAGCATTGTCCTATGAATGTCACCAGTTCTAGAGCAAGACATGAACCTAGCCACGTGCAGCTCTATCTGTCGCATAAGCGAGGAACATGGTGCGTGCTAGACGGTCCCTGAAAGCCCTAGCCTCAGGGGGGGCATCTGCATCATCATGGTCATCGTTGTCTGCCTGCATCGCTCGTGCTTCCTCCATGTTGAGACGGAAGTCTCTGTTGTAGTCCATGTAGGCATTGCTGCAAGAAATGAACACATTGTGTAAGACACAACAAGCAACCACAATGTCTCGCTGCGCCTCCAAGGAGAAGCCCTCCATGTTGCTGAGTATCGCGAATATTTTCTTCAGCTGACCAATGATGCGCTCCACCGTCATTCGCAAGGAGGAATGACGTAAGTTGAACAACTCTTGCACTGTTTCTAGCGCCTGAGCCTCTGCCTCCGCTCCCTCCTCGCGCAGGTGGTACCGCACACCACGGTATGGCGTCAGGAGTTGGTTGCTCAAAGAGAAACCTGCATCACCAAGGTAGTACTTGCCCTCGGGCACTTGAAACCCGTGGAAGCAAGCATCTCGGTAAACCAAGGCATCGTGTGCACTACCTTCCCAACCTGCATGGACCCATGCCACTGTCTCGTCAAAGTTTACGGCAATGAACACATTTTGGGTCTTTAACCCCTTGTGGTTCCAATAAAGCCCCTGCCTGTCGATGGGAACGCAAGCACGAATATGGGTTCCATCTACGGTGCCCACGCAGTCTTTAAACCACGGCATGAACCTCGTAGAAGTTGCAATTTTGGCAGGCACATGTTGCCCGACAGGCAGGCGTATGACCGTTGACGCAATCTCCAGCACTCGCCTCATGACCCTCCCAAAGTGGCGGCCAACAGTTTCCTTCGAATGCTGGAACATCTCCACGCGGCGCCGCTGCCCTTTGCCCGCCACCATGTGGGCAAGGAACATGGCGACAGACTCCTGCACACTGACGTGTCTCGTTCCTGTCAGCCCAGCTTTGGACAGTATGCAAACCACTGTGTCAAACCACCAAGGATCAATGCCGAGGACCTCGTACACCCGTAGAGTGTTCGCCTGATGACTTAGTAACTCTACTGCATAATCGACACCACGTAGTGGTCGCGTCACATACGGCTGCTTGAGGAAGGGGAGTGCAGCGTAGATGCATAGCAGGGTTGCGAAAACCAAGATATGCTGTATGAGCACCTCCATTTCCGCGGGTCCCTCCATTGCACCTTCTCCAGGAGGGATATCCATGGCGGATGGGCTGCTTGTCTAGCACACAGCCCTGGTGCGCAGCAGGCTGTGGCGCACACAGAGGCATGAGCACGGCTAGGGTTTCCAGGAGGTCCCCTTGTACAGGCGGTCGCTCGCTATGAGCGGGCAGCAACGCAATGCAACCGTGGAGAGCAGTCGCATATGCTGTCCACGGTTGGCGTGGCAGATAGCGAGGTAGCCTAACTCGCGACGACTTTCAAAGTTTTTTACAAATCTTGCCCTCCGCGGCTGCGAAGCTTCCTCGCAACGGATTTTACCCGCCGCGAACTCGCTAACCAGCCGCGACATTTGCTTGGCCAATGACTTCATGCAAGCTGCAGCTGTGACTGGACAGGAGTCTCCATGACAGACGCTAGCCACACCTGAAATGTACTTTGCCCCTCTTCAAAACGACCACACAGCCCCATCAAACAGAGCAGGGTCTAACGCTTGATGATGAAATTAGAATCTCTGTGGCCACCATAAAACAAAAAATAATAAAGTAGTACCCATCTAGAGTTTTCATGAATTCTTATGCCCGGGCTGTGAAGCCATACCAAACTCTGACAATCTAGAGGAAAGTTAATTAGTATTTTACAATTGAATATCTCTTAGTATCTCGAAAGCAATATAGAATAGATATAGATATATTCTCTATTTCTTGTGTACCCATCCAGTAATTTCATCCAATTTTTCAACACCGCCCTAGATTGGCATTCCTCCAACTTGTCTAAGTCTTGTGTTGCTTCCGTACATGTCAGTTTTGCTTCTGCACCCTTCTAAAAATTGCATACATTCTCATGCCAGGACTACAAAACAATATCAGCGTAGCTTCATGTGTAGAAGGTCACCTGTAGTAAAATCACACGACATGGTAATGTTAGTTGATCTACGGCATATGCTCTTGGCAAAGGTGGTAATCAGTTAGCATAGGTAGATAAAATTATGATAGGTACATAATTGTAACAAATAGCAAAACATGTGAACATGAAAAAAATCATTAAACGTAATGTAGACTTGATTTGAAGATCCTCCATCGATGTTCCACGTACCATATGAATCGTACTCACTTCACCAGAGAAGTTGGAGCTACAGTATTGCATCGTTGAAAAAAAGGATCCTCGCATTGGTATGCAATGTTATGAAATTTATGAAATTTGTCTAAGCACAAGTTTTGTTCATACACTTCCGTATGAGTACAAGGATATACATGATGTACTCATTGAATCAGAAAATGGAAAGAATGGAACATAGCAAAACAGTAAGGAAATATTCTGCAAATTATAACAAGAACTCCGTAGAGAGACTTTCTTTGCCTCATTTTCAATGAAAAATAAAGAACCAGGCAAACTTCTTCTTTGTATGTCGACATGTGAGGTGCATGTTGAAGCTAACATGTATCAACATAAATAAAAACAAGAATCCAATATTGCACTTAGATGCACAGAGTAATTTAGTAACCAATAACAATTCAGTTAAACAGGGGGGGGAGGAAAACTCCTATTTCAAATGTAGGAAATGAAAAATCCACATAAACTGTCTACCAGTGTTGTTGTACATGTATTTTTAATACATTTGTTTGGTGAAATTACAATAATATCTTTGTACTTTTCACAACTTACATTTTCATCAAATCTTCATGGACTTTTTTTGAGTTATGTGGAGAATAAAATTACAAATTCAATGTTCCTCGGAATTACTCTCGCTTATAAAAATGTCACATGTGGAACTGTTCCACGGACTTTGCTTTGCGTGTTCATTACATTGATATGTGTGTCAATTTCCACATACATGTTTCAACGAACATTGTAAAAATCATAATTAAAGCTCAACAATAAAAGTAGGTCTTCTGTATTTATGTCAACATACTGCTATCATCCGACCATTGTTTGCCAATGACCGGTTGTGATTTTGTTTTTAACAAATTGTTTCATGTAGAAGAAGGTTTTTATATGCATTGAAGTTATAAGTTTATGAGTTTAAACAATTATTCCTTTTTTGAGCATGTATGAAAGGGATTTTTTAATTATGAGTTGAATTCAGGTATGAAGCTTCAGGTGATTTGGAATGTGTGAAATTTAGTTCCTGGCTAGTTTTTCGAATGTCCTGAGAATTGTGCGGTCAAATTAGCTCGTCTCATTCACCAGTCCAAACTGTTTGAGAGAACCCAAGCCAGTTTGACTTGAGAATTCAATTTCCTTAAATATTCCAAGTTTATGTGGTTTATCATACAGAAAAAACAAAGTAGAAGTAACAAATTTTTAGCTTGGCACACTTCCAAAAAGCAGGTCCACAAACCGATGAAGATAGATTACCATGTAACCCCAAAACTGGCACACGTTGTAATGCATTTATGCTTACTAACTACAAATCGACACACTTGCTAATGTTTACATTAGAGAAAACATATGGTAAGGATCTTTCATGAAGGAAACCTAGAGAATTGACAATTTCTATAGGATGTTACTTGTTGAAGTTAAGTTCATACACAATGATGTCTACATCAATACCTGAATTGCCATGAAATTCCTTCACAAGAGGGTTCGCTCAATACATGACAATGATTACTTTGATGTCAATAATATTTGGAAAATACTTTATCATGCACTTGCTTCAAAATACATACACATTATGCACATTGTAAGTTTTGCTCTATTTTTTTGTACTGCATTTGTAACTACATTGAACTTTATTTTGTACAAGCGTGGCGTGGGAGGTAAATGTGGGTGCAAGACAGTGCAACACTCAATGGGCTAGTGAAATCTCAACATTCCCTCATCTGATTCTTGCTTGTGTCATAGACATGGTACTAAACAAGTGTGCCCACCCCCTCCCTCTACCACTCAAAAGTGTATTCGGATGGTATATTGGAGCATGTTTGTGGAGTTTCTTTTTCCCAATTTATTGGTTTAGGATGGAGGTATAGATATGGCAATACAAAAGTCCAAAAAAACTTGGTACTCTTCCTAGATACTTTTGATACTCTTCCTAGATAAATGTGAGGGTTTTGTGGTGGGTGGGGGTGGGGGCAGTTCGGGTACCGTTGTGGTGGGGTGAAAATACACGGAATTGTATGTGTAAATCCTAATACTTGGTTGTTTAAACAAAACAAGACATGTTACATGTTTGGAATCAATGGCTTACGTGTACTTGATATTGATGTGCATTAGCCTGATTTTTCTTTTTGTCTACCAAACACAATCTCATTTAAATTTTCACCATACACTCATCCACTTCGAGGGGGGATCCTTGATCCTACATAGCCCCCCCTGCTGAATTAGTTGAAATAGTATTAGGTTGGTGTATTGGATAGTGTAGCCAGGGGAGCTATCTCCTTTAAAATAGTGTATTGAGATGGAGATGCAGAAAAGCCATTACAAAAATCTGAGAAACGTTTGTTCTCTGAATACACTCCCCAGACAATTTGTCAAATGCACAAGGAAGTTTCATGAATGGGAAATCCTGTTGGTGCTGTGTTGTGGGGGCGTTAAAATACACTGAAAGTTTTTTGTAGCCCTATTGCAAATAACGTAGACAAAGAGAAAGACATCAGATGCTTCAAATCAATGCATTAAGAGAAAACAATGTAGATCTACAAATTTATGATTTTCTTTGTCTCTACTCTATACACTCGTCGATACACTAACTCAATACAATTGTCCACTTTTGGAGGGGGGCGGTTCTGTACATCTGGATTGCCCCAAGCATTTAAAAGTATAATGGGGTCATGTATTAGAGACTTTTGCTGGGGGAGCTTGCTCTTTTAAACTAGTACATTCGGAAGGAGGTGCGGATCTACCATCACAAAAATCCAAGAAAACATTTTTCTCCCAATACACTCCCCAATACAATTGCCTAATGCACTAGCAGGTTTTTAGGGTGGGGTCCATCACGGGTCTTGTTGTGGTAAGGTCAAAGCACGCTTATGTTTTTGTGTACAACCTTGTTTTTGGTTATATAGACAGACCAAAAGTTGTTTGATTATCCAAAGTGATGGCTTTGATGTACTTCATGTAGATGTACACAAGTCTTTTCTTTTTTATCATTTTCCCAGATTCACTCCACACTACACACCCCCAATACTCTTACCCACTAAGGGGGGATCCTCTTATCCACATCTTCCACCAGCAGTTGAAATTTTATTGGGGTGGTGTATTATAGAGTGTTGTTGGAGGGGCCTTTGTTATCAAACTACTCTATTCTAAGGGATGTGCAAACCTGCTATTACATAATTCAGAAAAAAAATTGTTTCTCCAATACACTCCCCAATTCAGTTCCCCAATACATTAAGGTGTGTTGCGAGTGGGGGGGGGGGGGCAACTTTGAGATGATGGTTACCACAACCCTATCTCAATTTCACCCAAACCCATTGTATGGAAGTTTATGGAAAGAGACAAGGAATTCAAGGCAACACGTTACATGTTACAGGAATTTAAATGGCAAAAAAAAATCACAATTCAAGAGACAAATGTAGGCTTTTGAGGAATAATAAAAATGCATGAAATTTCTATTTGAACCATAAGAATCCATTTTAGAAACATGGACAGAACATTTGTATGTAGGCGACTTCCAATAAAGACCTGGAGTTGAAAACATTAAACATCTTTATGTAAGCTTAAATGAGATATACTTAAAAGAGGATGGCATACATGCAAGTATTATAGTTTATTAGAAGGGGATGATTAACCATAACGCTTTCACTGCCACTATTGACAGCTTGAATTGGTTTACAATCAATCATACAAATATAGGGAACGTTTTTACAACTGTATCTGGGAGAGATTCAGAAAAAAGCATATGGTGGGACCATTATCACTCGTCACTTCTTCTGTGTGACTCTTTTTATGTATGGAACCTAATACGAACAACAAGAACCACTCAACTTTTGTACATAGTAACAACATGGTGTTTACCAGCAATCCGTGATCAATTGGTCTCTGGTTTTTTCTTGGGGAATGTTCTATTACATATTCTTTGCATCCTTTTTCTATTTGCGTCTTTCCAACAGGATTCAATATGGTCGGAAATAAAATGCACCAAGGTGAGGGCTTCTAAACCTTTACCTACACATTTTCTACATTGGTTGAAGATTAGCCAGCACTATTCATTAGGGACTACATTATATGAATAAACAAAGAGAAAGGAATTACTCTAGAAGAAAAGAAAAGTATGCTTGCATGAGCTCACATAACACAAAGTTTTATGGTTAATCCATAGGTACAAGATTATTCAAAAAATGTATGTTTGGTATTGAAAGATTTATGATACCACCCAGTGCACCTTTTCAATAAAAACTCTATTGAATGTTAATGGACAATGTGATCACAGATATGTGTGACTTTTCTTGCTCACACACAATTATGTTCCAAACTCTTGATTTTTTAGGACAGACGATTGAAAGCGTTTGCTCATGGTAATTTTGAGTAGTTAATTTAAGAAAAATCATTTGGATTAATAGATTGTTTTATGGAAATACGAGTCTATGTGATCTGTTTAATTGCTAAATCAGTATAGTTTTCATAAACGTGTGATTAAGTTAATTTTGTGAAAGGATGAGATAAATCTGGGTTAGGGTTAGGATATAGTAGAACATGCGTTTTGAAAGAGATACCCTTAACATTTGAAACGCATGATCTGACATTAACCATGCAGTGTTTTACATCCACCAAGGCTCGAGACATCAATCCATCCACACAATCAGCAACTTGCAAGGTTCCTCATGCAAAGTTTCCTTAACATATCATGGAACCATCAAGATTCTATTCTAAGGGCAGATGTTTCCTTACAGAATATGGCAGTGACTTCTATGCTATTCAAGTGTAATTTAAGGAACTCGGTATTCTCCATCAAGAGCCAACAGTGGTTTAAAAAATAACTAGGTTTTTTCTGAATAACTGTTACTTGTCGATGGAGCATACCAAGACTCTCTAGAAATGATTAAATTCACGCCCCTTCTTTGACATCTTCGGCCAACCTGACGTCATTACAATCCTTTATTGAGGTGAAAAACGATATTCTTTTTCTCTACACCATGGAATTACCACATTAGCAAGGAAAAACACAAACACTCATCCAAATTGATGGTATGATATGTGTCACTGTTGCAAACAAGATGTAGAGGGCTTGGTAGGTTATAGAACCTACAAGCAATGGATTGTTCAATTTAATCCATTGCTTGTAGGTGCTAGAGGATGGAATTGAACCTCTTGAGTTTTTTTGGCCTATTTTGTGAACGTATGTGCTCTCTTAGCCCACTAGGTACGCCAAGTCTGGTCAAGACACCTACATTGTGTAAATGTTGCTTCCCAACAACAAATGGTAGGGCAACTCTGCCTTTTTCTATCACTCATGTGTTAAATGCGGTGCCAACATTTGGCTCAATTCACAATAAATGAAGAAAGTTTATTCCATTTGTTTGCATTTCTCCATGATGTTCCTCTCTTGAAAGTTTGTCATACTTCTCGCCTATCCTAGAGTTATCATGGACGCCAACCTACTATATTTCATGCTCATTTTCACTGAGTACTTTATCTATCTAATGTCCGTCATCTCAATCCTGTTCCTTGGTTGGATGTTATAAACCTAATAGCTTTTAAGATCTAAAGATATGTCTTCCATGTTTTTTTCAAAACTTTGATGGAGCTACGTTCTGCGCCTAGTATGTGTAGAGGTTTGATTCATTATGCCGGAAGCCTAGTTTTGCCATGAAATCATCTATGTGTTGGTACCATTACATTCGCAAATGTGTTATCTCATTCAAGGACTTCCACATCATGGAAAACTTGCCCTCAAGAACGTGAATTGTATCTACCAATTCCATGAAGATTGATTTATTCATGATGTTGCTAAGGAAAGCTCTCTTCATGTCGAATTGGTGGGCCTCAAAATTCTTCATATCTGCCACTACGTTGATCAATCAAATTGTTGTCAACTTGGAAATTGTGCCAATTGTTTAACCTTGGTGCTTGCCCTTACACTTTGTGTATTTTTTTACCACAATGAACACATTTTGCTTTTCATCCACACATGTCTTCTGTTACTTAGTCTTAAACACCCACTTTGAGCCAATGATCTTGGAATTTTCACCATTCTACCAAATCCCCTTGTTTCCTATTCTTCTTGTTTGAAAAATGGGAATTTCTACTTGCATTGTTGCTGATGTTGTTTTCTTACTAGCATGAACCTCGTCATGCTAACCTATAAGCTGGTGTTTGGGTCAAAACGCATCCCCGCACTTTGCTACCTTTTGTTGTAGAATGGTAGTTTTGTGCTTCCTCCTCACCTGGCCATGATATTTTTGTCTTTTCAAGATCCAACAAAACTTTTCCTACTTAGCCTCAAAGAGGTTGCTCCCATTCCAACAATGATTTGCTTGGATAGCTGTTGGGAAGAGTCTTCCTAATTCTTAATGAATTTTCCATTGAGAGTCGATTCTTCGGTATTCTTCGTTCCTCATTGGCCAGATCTTTCTGTTGCATTTCTTCTTATGCATTTCTGTGTGTGGACTACTCCTTATTAGCTGCTTCCATTGTGTTTGGATGCCGCATCCAAGTGTTTGGAATCTTTTGACCACTTCACATAGTCCACAAGCTGGAACCTATCCAATCCCTTAGGAGATTCCACCAAGCCAACACCGTTGCTATTGATGTGCTTTTGATTCTATTCAGAGTTACTATCATGGTTGTGGATGACCTTCACTTTGTGCACTTGTTAGTGATGATATGACTCATGACATGCATGCTCTCAAAACCAAGGAAAAGGTAAAGGTTTGCCCATGGATCAAGATTTTTGGGGTGTCACTATATTTCCTGCACCATGACGTGCACTCTATAAAAAAAAAGACGCAACATTGCCACACTTTGCTTGTGCTTCCTACAAACCTTCTACAATGTAATCAAGTCACTTTTCCACTTCAGATCCATTGCAGGGTTGAGGTCTGTGGTTTATCTCATCATGCGCATAGCTTCTTCACATAAATGTTCGGCAATTACGCATCCACCAACATTGCCCTTGCCATGTCCAGTGACATCTGGTTTGTAAGATCATCCATATCATGAGGCTATAGAATGTAAAAGTTTATTTCTTCCCATCTGAATCCTTGTCTGAACAACCAACCGCTATAGCTTACATGATCACTTTCACTTCCATTGCATTTTGATGTCATATTCTACGTAGCTTGCCTCTCAGCAGTGACGTTATCATTCAGCCAGTTCAACAACTTGACTTTCCACATTATCATGTTGAATTGATATTTTTGATTACATTCCACAATGGAACTGATGAATCATTGCATTTTGAGATTTCACATTTTCTTTTATGGTATGCACACATGACTTCAAACCACCTCTAGCAAGCTTAAGACATGATCATTGTCGTCATTGAACAATTGCAACACTACCTTGCCCAACATACGTGGCTCAAACATTCTATGATTGCTGAATCTTCTAATTCTTTTGCAATGGTTGGTTCATCATTCTCCAACAGCTTCATTATTCCAATGTAGAAAACCCCATTCATGAGTGCTAAAGCTTCAAATCATCTGTTCTCATTTTTCGCGTCTTACATCATGCTTTTCCATGTCTGTAAAGTCTGTTGCCAAGGGTTTAACCATGGTCTCCATAAATTAGAGACTTCATTCACACTTAGCCTCTAGCACAGTTTTGCGCCCACCGTCCTTGCACACAATCTCCCCCTTGATGTTGAAAATCACGTCTTCCTTATTGTTCAACAAGAAGCGAGCACTTTGATTGTGAGCAAAGCCAGGTACTTGCTGCACATTCTTGATGCGGTTGTGCTTCTGCTTCCAACAACCATCAACTCCACATCCACATTGGTTCAACTTAGTAATCTGCAACTATCATGGAAATTCTGGCCACTTTTTAGTTCATGAACCTAACCTTCTCAACCCAGGTGTGCTTCTCGAATCAAGATTCTAAGAACCATAATTTCACACGACTACCAATGGTCTGTGTAGTAACGGCAGAGGACGGCAGATGCATAATGAAGGCGGCATGGTAAATCCGTCCTCAGATGGAGCTGTACAGCCCTATGAAGCCGATGCAACATCTTGAGGTCGTGAAACAGAACAATGGCTGACATTGTAGCAGTTCCGGGAAGGGGGCCCAGTGAGAGGTATTTTCAACCTGGATGATATATGAAAAGAAAACAAAAAATGAAAAAATAGTAGCCATTAGTGAAAATTCATGAGGCAGTACTTTTGAGTACCATTGACAAAAAAATACTTACCTATTGCATTTTTGCCACCAACCTTTTGTTCCTTGGCACACTAACAATCCTGGTAGCTCTCCTTGCTTTAGTTTTGGCATGCACTTGTCTTGGCGCATAGTCAAATCGACACCTGCCACCTCCCTTGCCCTTGCTTCTAGCACTGTCTGTTTTTGTGATGAGGGCCAAAAACAAAGATGGGGTCTGCGTACAGCTTTGTCTATGTTCCTCATTTCAACTGTACTCAATTGACTATAGGTGAGGTTGTCCTCTATCCTTCTTCTCATGTTGGTAATGAGAGGGTCTCAACTATCACGAGATGCCATGAGGAGATTCATCCTCTATAGACAGGGATTAAACATCCAAATTCATTAAACTTGTAGGCTTTTAACTCAACAGTATGCATGTTTGTGATGATATAGTTCTGCTTTTGTACTATCACCATAAGGAGCTGTTTCATATTGAAGATTTTGTTTGCATGTAACTTGGATTTATAAATGATGCACAGGTTTTCCAACATAATTGAACACGTTTTGTGCAGCCTTCAAGTCTGACCAACTTTCACTCAGCTGTTGCACAAATTAGGAGCAGGAGGGACTCAATACTGATTTTTTAAAAATACCTTTTTATCATCCGGTGTTGTTTCCTCATTATGGAAATTCATTTCCTTCATGACCTACCCCTTGGAAGTGACGTGGATCTCAAATTCAAAGCCCAAAGCCCAAAGCCACTGCCATACAAATACTTATCATTGGGTCAGTTCTGGTTGTTTTTGTGTTAATTTTCACACTCCCACTCTGGTTTATGTTCATATTGTCCGTGAAAGCAGCCTCCTACGCTACAAAAGTCACAAATAATGTGAGGAACATTCAAGGCTGTAGACCCATGATGTTTTCTTGCAGAAAATGTGCAGTTTCCATGTGGCCTAACCGGCCCTTTGGTCAATGACCTAGTTTGATTTTAGGTCTAATTCTAGGTGTAAGATTTTGATCAGCTCACGCTATGTGAGTCTGTTTCAGAAATGATTGTGTGTTTGTTGTATATGCAAGTATAAAAATGGAAATTTGAAACCATGTAGGACATGGAAATGATGTAATGTGTTTTGGTATCAATCTCAAGATTTTTTACTGGGAACAATTCTCGGTATTGTTTTATTCATACCTCCTGCTAGGTATGTATATGTGCATCATTTCAATAAAACCAACCAATGAGTGGGATTTGTGCAGTCGGATTGCTGACATGCAGTAACAAATGAAACATCCCTAAAACACATCTGATTTTTGTACACATTTAGGCTGTGAAAGTTTGGTTTTGTTTCTTGTTTTAAAATTCATGTCGCTGATGGGGTTCAAGGTGGTTCAGAATCTGTGCGGGGACAAGAATTCAAAACTTGGCCAAGTCCTTGAGTAACACATTGTTTTTGTGAATATGAAGAAGATCAATGATATCTCTTGTTTTCTCTTTAATCAATCTATTTCAAAGGATGTGAAATTGCAACGTGACTGAGGTCCATATGGTAGAAGTTTCAATCTAAATCAAAGGATGGCATCATATGTAGAAAATGCATTTTTTCATGAAATGTTTCACCATGCTTCTCCTGACCAAATTTGTTGGTGAAGAACCATGATTCTTCCTCATTGGGAATCTGTATGGCTCTCAAGAAATCATTAGCATTTACTTGACCTTGACTGTATTGTTGTTGTAATGCCAATTTTGCTCATTAGGGTCGAGCAACATCCAGGCAAGAAGTCTTGTCAAAGCCACGGAGGCACCATTTCCACAAGAAATGAAGCATTGAAAAACTTAAAAGCACAAGAAGTGGCCAACGTGTCCAACAAAAAACCCATGGCAAGAGTGAAAAGAGAGATTGAAATGGTAAGAATTTAGCTACAAATTGAAGATAACAGGAATGCGAAGGACGATGGAGTTTGAGAATCCAACATAGACATGAGCACTCAAAGAGAAACGAAGGAAAAGCCTTGATGATTTGCTGAGGTGGGAAGAGCTGAGCAATGGAGCGAGAGTGTCAGATTGACTTGAAGAGAGAGATAAAGGGGAGTGATGTAATCCATAATGAAGGCTGAGTGACAATGGCAATGTAGAGCGGATACATGGCAATAAGACTCACAAAACTGAGATCAAACAGGATGAGCGGAACTACTCTTCATTGAAATCAGGGGGAATGATCATCCTCAGCATGAATTCAGCTGAATAGGATAGAAAAACTAGAGCAAGGACGACATCTTTATTGCCGGACACCGGTGAAAACTGTAAAATTATGTCTTGAATGTTTTCTTTAACAAGCAAGATATCAAAGAAGCCAAAATTCTTCAGACGAAACCACCAAGGTGGTTTGGTGTGAAGACCATCACTGATCCTGAGAATCATGATTTTTCCAAGAAGTCTTATCTTTCAGACTATATCCCTAAAAATCCCACATTCAAATGTGATAGACATCAAAGAGCTGTTTACCAAGATGTTGACGGTCAAGATACCAAAGGGCTGGATGATATCACTACCTTCTATCTCTCCTAGGATCTGAACTGTTACTGACGTCAGAAGGTTTTCAAGAGTTATCTTTGTCATTAACTTCATTTCATGCTTTCCTGCATAGTCCAAAGGACATAAAATCATACATAGAAAAAAACCCATTAGATTCTTTTGATCATCTTCAGGTTTCTTCAGAACCATCTTCTGATGGTTCATCACTTTCTCTAGCTCCAATTGCAAACCATGATTGATGGAAGTCATGTTGGAGTAATTTCTTCAAGCTAAAAGGTAGCGTCTTGCACTTGACCACTCTTCTGCTCTTATCCATCTTCCTTCTCCTACTCCCAGATTTTTTGCAACATGGACTTCATCTTCATGGTATGATGAATATCTAAGGGAAGATAAATCATTGTATCATATTCATGGTGGATTTTACTTGATTGATGAGAATTTGATCTATTGTCATCGTAAATGTACCAAGTATATATGTCACCACCCTAAGTAAGAATTTGACCTTGGTCAAAGTAGGAGGCAGAATCATTTTTGTGAATAATGGTTTTTCCTTCATATGTTCCATCATTTCATAGAGCTTCAAGAGCTCAAGATGCTATAATGAAAGAAAGTATTGTTCCATGTAGTACCGTTCCAAAACAGGTTTCAGAAATGGAAGGATTTAGAAACAAAATGTATCACGAGAAATGATGTAGCATCTGTTTAAGATATCACTATCTTCACCACACATAAAAATGTTCTCAATTTGGCTTTGGTGTTCAACACAAGAATGATGGTAAAGAGAATGTTGACAGCCTGGCCACGAGTGAAGAGAAAGTGGAAAAGATGGCAGAATTAAAGTTTTGTGATTACATCCTCCATGATGTACCTGTTTTTAGAATTAATTCATTTTTTCACAGATTATATGTTGAAAACATTGTTTTCGTGTCCTGAAATTTTTTGGTCCAATACAATTCTAGGGGTGTAACATAGATTCATAGTTGTTTTTGCATTATTCATCCGTTCGCACATTGCTAAGAGATTACACTGGGTTGTAATCTGGATATCATTATGTAGTGTCCTACCTTGTGGCTTTTGTTTGGCCAAGAGATTCCTGGTCCATTCCTTGGTGTCGCAAGGAATGTTTGTACTATGTGGTCTGTGCACATTTACCAATCCACAGGTTATGGACTCTTGTAACATTGATTTCGTGAAAAGCTGGCATTGACTGTGTGCATGGGCTGGCTGTTGGGCATTGTACGTGGGTTTGTAGTGCTCGGAGTGCACTCTTTGTGTTGACGTGCATGGTGGTCAAAGTCGTAGTTGTCTATTGTTGTCACCAACCATCACCCTCCTGAACACCATGGCTTTGCTTAGTCTTTTCTTCAAGAGGACTCCTGCCAAGGACCACCGCAACAATTTCCATTGTGCGCTTTCTTCCGCAAAGCCATGCGTCCCTCCTTGAACTGGTCCAGGAAGCCCACGTAAACAAAAGTTTCCTTGCTCCGTTGCTGCAACCAACTCCCTTGACTGTGCCTTGCTCTGAGCCGTCATTGTCCGCCACCCCCCCTAAAGATGTTCTTTCAAAGCTCAGGAAGGTCATCATGTCCAGTGATTCCAAAAAGGATAAACCACCATTGCCAGAAAAAGACGATGACCTTCGTCTTTTAGATGCCATTGTCCCAGGTGACAAGGACGTCCACGAAGCCGGAAGTGACGTCACAGGCATGCTCACTCACAAGTATTTGGCAGCAAGAGAAACTACTGACCTGGTTGTGGTGAATGGGCTAATGGCAGAGCTCACCAAAAAGACAATTGCACATGCCTCAATCATCATGGCCGAACCTGTTGATGGCCCTCTGGACCTTCCTCCTGAACCTGTACCTGTGGTGTCATCGTTATAATCTGGGACATCACCAAAGCAAGGCCTATAAATGGATTGGTACGGCCTCAAGAATTTCCCAAGCATCCATGCTGCTGTTATGGAGCACGGCAGCATCACCAAGGTGACTGGGTGGCTTTGCAGCCACCACTGCACCCCATTAGGCCCATCCATATATGCCAAGCTGAGATATAACGTTGTGAAGGGTTGGTATGAACCATGGGGAAAGCGTCTACGTGTATGCTATGCTCCAGCCCTCTCCTCTGCACAGTTGTAATCAAGAAAGGAAGCCACAAAGGTAACACCACGTGTCCAGGGTTTTCTTGGTCGGCAAGCCAAATTTTTTGACCACCTTGAGCTGAACAATGAGGTCATCCGCGCACGTGATCTGTTTCGAAAGCGCTGCACACCCCTCTGTAGCACCCTCATCCTAGCGGGGATTATCAACATCTGGAAGAAACGTGGCGTCAACATCCCATCCATATGCAATGAGACTGCCATGTTCGCACGCTTGTGGTGCCGTCAATTGTTTGCAATTGAACTGAATTGCATCTGGCGTGGGGCATGTCTATATCTATATCTATATCTATGTCTATATCTATATACATCTATATCTATATCTATGTCTATATCTATATCTATATCTATATCTGTATCCATATCTATATCTATATCTATATCTATATCTGTATCTATATCTATATCTATATCTATATCTATA